>CP099853.1:4729633-4894633 GCA_030062745.1 Capitulum mitella | reverse complement strand
ATATACAAATCACAACGTTTCGATATCATGAAATGGTATTGTCTTCAGGAGAGCAAATTAGTTCACCACATATTACACAATGAATCAAAACAGTGCAAGACGACGTCATTGCGAAGAGGTAAAAAAAACGAGTTGGACATTCGCAAAAATATTGGTAACCACCCACATTTAGGAGACTTTCAGACAGTCTTCAGTGCAAAATATGACACCATAGTATTTGGGGTGGCCTGTTCTTTTACGTATACCTAATATACGTAAATCTAAAGCTTTGTTTCATCCGCCAGTGGCAGTTAAAATATCAATACTTACAAAATAGTCACGAAGTGCTGAATGATTTCTAATTGCTGAGGGATCTAATTGGGAGAGGGGAGACCTGTGCTGTGAGACCTACCTAAATGCTGGTGAATCCTGAGGTGGAATTTACGAAGGGTGCCTGCTTGGAAACGGTAAACCAGTCCTGACAGCTTTACCGTTTCTTTTGCGCCTCGTGTGGGGCGCCTTACGTTGGGTCCGCCCTTTGTAACCTCCATCTCGGGATTCAACAGCTTATAGGTACGTCGCACAGGTCTCCTCGTCTCCCACCCAGGCCACCTCACCAACAACGGGTATGAGGCTATTTTATCTATCCATTACTGCCATCGTTATTCCCAGAATGCATAACATACTTCATGTGGCGAGCGACGCCCCATATTCATTAATTGTTATATGGGTCAAAAATTTTGATCGGTTTGAACTTTGTGTACCTCCGTCCGATTATGCTACCTGGTCATTCTTCTCTTTTTAGTTTCTTTAGTAGGAATTTAATCTGCTGTATTCAGGGATAGCTGTAGAATTAAAATGCTTCCTAAACATATCCTGTTGCAAACAATCTGACAACATAGCCATCCCATTTACGCAAAAATAGTTTACGAAATTGAAATTCGGTCTCTTAGCCCAACGGTAAGACCCTCGACGGTGCATAAATTTCGACTTGCGTTTAATCTGACCCTCGATCGACCAGTTGACATTAGCCCTCCCTAATGTGCCAAATATTTGGCATTGGTCCGTGGTACCAGAACTCGCATGCTGGTTCTCCCTGCATGAATATTCCGACGCTCTGCCAGCTGAGTTGAGGATGAGATGTGTGTGGTTTATGGGTTTAGTTGGCGGCTAAAGTCATGATCGCTATCACCTCATTGGCCATGGCAGGCAGATCATAGAAAATTGCTGCCAAGTTCGGAATTTCTCTCGAGCCCTATAAATCATGACTTGAACGCCTAACCGGTTTGGCCTCCAATACCCCGGGTTGGGTTATTGTTTATTTTGGACTTTCATTGGTTTCTACATAAGTCTGCGTCGTTTGGTACTTAAAGAATGGGAAAATTTCCCTTTTGGGTATTCGTGGCGTTCAAAATTCAGCCACCAAAATCGGATAGAGCACTGGGAATGCCAGAAGTTTTGTTGTGGTACGACTTGCCACGTGCAGACTACAGCAGCGAAAAATCGTCATGGGTAGATTTCCAGCCCATGAATAGTTATTTTCGTCCCAGGGTCCAAAGGCACTACGTAAGTCCCACGCCAACGTACGATGGTCTTGTGTGGTTTGGCTACTCAGTGTCCTTTGATCCACAGCACTGGATTTGAATGGTGTCAACTCGACAACGCTGGTGACAGCGCTTCGCCAACGCTCTCTAAGAAAAAAGGAGGAGGACTGAAAGCAGCTCTGGATGCCAGGTACCAGGCGTATTGGTAAAACTGTTATATTTTTATTGGTTATTTTTGCTAATTTCCGCCGTTCGTTAACATACAGATTATATATTAAATGCCTTGGTCTGTGTGTCGTCCCATTTTCCGTGTATGTGCTTCAAATAGTCGCAGTCTGACTGTCTCTTCGCCCCTGATTGAACGTCGTTGACTGTCCCCGACCGACAAACCTTATTGAGTTTACCAAGTTATAAGGTCATTAAAAAAGACCTCATTAAGACAAACCCCATTCCAAAACCCCGTCTTACGACTCTCGTCCGACCGTCTTACGCATACTTTCTACACAAATGCGTCTTCGCATCTTTCATCTTTTGCATCTTTTCTGTACGCATTTTAACCATAATAGCGCTGGTGCAAACGGCCGGCAGAAATACTCTCATATCTAACTGATTGATATTTACTTGATTTTTCACGTAACAAAGCGGCCTGGTCCCGCGTCCTGCTGTAATATAGAAATAGCAACATAGGGTCCGATTTTGATCGGACATTAAAAGAAACTTCAGGAACTATATGTAGCGTCCGTCATATCCGCGGTCGGAGTGTTGCACGCGAGACCCGGGCCACGGGATTCCTCAACAGACTGTATTCATTGCAGTGCGGGGTGCAACTGAAACCAAAGGTGACGTTAGAGTCCTTGGGCCAATGACCACTTGGGGGTCTGACTAACGAGATAGTAATCTGACTAGCGGGAAAGTAACGACTCTACATACGACACGACTCTATCCCTTCGAAAAGGCTTAACAAGGAGTTTTAACTCCGACAATAATCTTCATTATGCGTTACTTTAAGAGGTTACATCCTTCCGTATGCTACTGGTTTAAGATGAATGACTGGTGGAACCTGTTGCCTTTCACGTATTTACGTTCAGCAGTTTCATTTGTCGCTCACCGGTTCAGATCACTTTTAAGTATTCGGATGGTAAGTTTATCCAACTATTTTGTACAACACTGTTGGTGACGGGCATTCTGGCTCCGTTTTCTCTTGTGGAGAAGACAGACCTCCTGAGCGGACAGCGCCAGCTCATCTAGCAGCATCTGGAAGTAAACGATTGGAGACATCTGGGTGTACCAGGTGACAAGCCCAAATAAACATTGCGTTTTGTGTTTGCATTTTTCCTGCTTTCGTCGCTTTCCAAAAAAGCAAAGTTTTGAATCATCGGATGTGTTTTGAAAAGACATGTTTCAAGGAGATGATTGTCACTTGACATGTCCTTCTTCTAAATCCGAGGTGTTTTTCATGCAGGTACTTGGGTCCGAATCACCTCACAAAGAGCCCACGGAATCAGCTCGAAGACGGCTCTTCTAAGCTGAAGACGTCAGATTGGTCTCAGATCATGGACGTGATATTTGTATCATTCACTACTCAAACGATGTGGTAAGGACAAGTCGTGTGAGCGCACACATCCGTTGAGTTGCGGCGGCCGTCTGTTTGGGGAGCACTGGTTCTTGATATGTTCAGCCATGAGAATCAACGTTCATCTGCACTTCCGATTATTTTCACAAAACGCATCGGGGCAAAGGAGTGCATTTCCCGCGATATTTCCCTGCTAACTTCAGTCGGGTTCCGGGACAAATAGCAGCGTCCTCGTGTAACGTTTGGTTACCTACCTCACCATTCGTACCCGATTTTTCCTTATAGGTGAAACTTTCATTTTTCAGATGGGTCTTACCAAGAAACTGTTCGGATACCATTTCATTTGATCACATATTAGTGAGGTAAAAACACATGTACAGGCAGCCATGAAATATATCACATACATTGTTCCTGTTTGCTGCGTTTTGTAATGATATAAGCATCAGATCAGGCATCGGGGACGCATCAGATCAGGCTAGGATATGCTGTTTCTTGTACTTCAACTTATCCTTGCTGACTTCAACTTTTGGAATAACGATTCATCTTTTTTTTTTATCATTTGTATGAGCTCGTGTATTCATGTCGGTTCAGATGGCTGTGCGGACCGTAATTAGCCATAATGGTACAGTCGACATCATAGAAAAGTCGACCGGCTTGGGGGGTGGAGAAAGTGGCATCCCGTGTGGGCTGTGTTCAACTTTATGCTCCTTTTCCCCTGCCCTGTTTTCTGAAACGGCAGAAGTCATGTGCAGTGTCTCAGGATCAATGGGAGATGTGTCGCGCAAGCTCGTCATTCCCTGTCGCCTAGCATGACGCCAGTCGAATTGGACGTGACACGTTTGTGTCGTTATCGGTGCGTATTTTGTCACTGGGCGTTGAACAAACGAGGCAGATGTGTTTGTGTATGTGTGAAGCTACGTCTTGTGGTGTTTATTGGCGCCTTTTCGTAGAGAAGACATCATATCAAATTTTATTGGTATCATGGGCAGATGTTTCGCATCTGGCTGCATTCATCGCGGAGGCCACAGTTCTCGGAAGGATTACTGTGGCCCTAATGCTGCCGCATCCTGTGTTTGCCAACCTCTTTTGCCTGTCTCTGCCGTGCTCCTCTGTTGTCTTCTGCTGCCACTCTTGCCGTCACCAGCCGTCCTGCTGGCGTCTTCTGTTACTTCCTCCCGCGGTCATCATCCGCTGTTTTCTGCTGCTTCCTTATTACTCTTTTGCTCGTGCTGCTGTCTTCCTGTACCGTCTGACATTGCTATCTCCTGCTGTTTCATCCTACTGTTGTTTCCTGTTGATATCTCCAGTTGCCGTTTTGCTCTAGTCTCCCGCTGTGTTTGCTGTTATTTTTTACTGTTGTCGCCAGTTGCCTCCTCCTCTGAAGTCTGCCACCATCGTTTTTTTCTGTCGTTTTCTGTCACAGTCTTTCGCTTTCGTCTCCCAGCATCGTCCGTTATTGTCGTCTCCCGTCACTGTCTTTTGTTGTCATCTCCCGCTTTTGTCTGGCACTGGAATAGCGTTCGGTTCAGTGGTACCACAATATGCTTGTGTCCAGTTCTGTAATGCTGCTTCGTAGCGGCGAAACCAGTGCACATTTCTCGTTCATTTATTTAATGCATAAAAATAACCTAATCGCTTCTTGTCAGAGTTTTAGAAATGAAGACTACATGATAGTTGTTACTCATTTCTGATCAAAAGTGAGCACTTCTTGTTGTTTCCCCATTCGACCCCCCAACTAACGAATACTCAAGTTGGCTGGCTAATATGTGCATATTCTTCGCAGCATGGAACCAACATCTGAGCAGTATGAAGAGATGGCATCGGCTGTCTTTGATGTGTTTCCGTCCATTCGAGGGACATTGACGTGGAATGAAGCGCTGGCAAGTAGTTGGCGTAGCATCGCCAGTATTGCTTGATTCGAGTGATGTGGTGCAAACGTCTTTCGTCCCCTAAAATAACGCAAACTTTTAGAAGCTGGGATCACGTTTTTTGTGTTTGTTGGAACTGTGCCGGTTCCAAATAACTACTTTTCCAGTCGTTTCAATAGTAGATTAGAATGTGGTTTAGCATTCATTTTTTGTCTCAGAATATATATGATACATACTAGGGATATATACAGCCTTGATATGTATGGCAGAATTCACCTGAAAATTTCGATTTAGGTCACGTGCGCGTCATGCGATAAATTTATTTATGTTCTCGTGCTGCAGTGATTTTCATAACCACCTCGCCTGACGGCTCGGTGGTTATGAAGATTTTTACAGTACTCGATTCTACATATAATAATGATAAGCTAATTCGTGCTTATCACGGGCTTCTAACCTAAGTTGTCAGTTGCGAAGACTGCTGTTCATCCAGCGTTAGGAATGTTATTATGTTAGGATGATCTCAGGTATCTTAACCTCGTGCCAGGAAAAGCGCGCTGTGTATGGATCGTTCAAGCAATAATTCGGTCTGATTATGGGCTGTGCCGTACCTTGAGAAAGTCTAGCTTGAATTTCGATGCAATTTTCCACTTGAGTAGCCCGCCCCACTTTGACGCTTTTTGTAAACCATTGTCCGCACGTTCATGCAGCTTCCAGCAAAAGAATCACAATTTTCTTAAAGTTGTGTTAAGATATGTGTAATAAATTTTATACATAGATAAAAGCCCATTTTTTTTAGTCCACAACGTCATTGATGTTAAAGGGATTATTTCACATTTGCATGTCCAACCTCAGAAATATAATTGAAATTGGGATATGTTTTTTAATAAAATGAAATGAATTAATTTATAATTTATTTATTTTTTAATTTCTCTTTTCTAGAAATGGAATGTTAAAAATATGCGCATAATATATATTTACAGAACGGCAATATGTGCATATATATATATATATATATATATATATATACTTCTTTGTCTATATGTATATAAAGTGTTATACAGCATTCACAAGAGTACAAGATTTACAAAATTTACAAGATCAAAAAGTGTACGTACCCGTACACTACATTGGTGTCACGATGACGACTTCATTTAGGCGACTTACGATGCATTTACGCGATGAGGCACCCGCCTAACACATGTTAGACCACGACGGACGACTTACTTGACAAAATCAAATACAACTAATCGTTTATTACAAAAGAAAAGCAGTGGCGAACCTTCTGATGAAGAGTAACCTTTCTGACGAGACCAATAACGTAAAAAAGCACCAATGTAGTGTACCAGTTTACTTGTCCACACGAAGACTGTGGGCTTCTGTCTGACTGTCTGACTGCCTCGTACACTACATTGGTGCCACGATGACGACTTTATCTAGGCGACTGACGATGCATTTACGAGATGGGGCACCCGCCCAACACATGTTAGGCCATGACGAACGACTTACTCGACAAGTTTTGACGGACAGCACGACTAGACTTAAAAATGTCATGATCACAAGCGCCTCCTGGCGCTGATCATGTATTTTTAAGGCCCGACTTAAACAGACACATAAGTACTGTATAACACGGTCGCTTTTGGGGGGGTCTGACTAAATTAAGATATTTCATAAACTAGTAACCTTTTAATGTATCGTAATCAACTGTAAACTCCATTTCGAAAGTGCATTCTGTAATAACGATCGTTCTGTGCATGTGTATTAAAAAGAAACACTGTACTGTAATGTGAAGCAGATTATGCTGAAGATTGAAAATGATATTTCTGAAACGTTAATATATGAATAATCATGTAGTACTTATTTCCCGAGTAAACTACGACTTAAAGAGGAATGTCCGACTTATGGAAAGTTACACCAGAAGTACCATAAAAACAGAACATACCTTCCTTTTCAACAAAACCTATATTAAAGCAAGCCTCTCCCAACTTACACCAATGTGAAATATATATATATATATATATATATATATATATATATATATATATATATTACATACAAACATATAAACATATATATATATATATATATATATATATATATATATATATATATATATATATATAATGAAAACATTAAATTAAAAATACCCATTTTTATTTAAAACATAAAACGAATAAAAACAAAAATTGAAATAATCGTCCAAGCACGCATTTCAGTAATAAATTGACCGATTTCGGTAATTCCACGTAATGCGTTTAAGTTCCAGTAAACATCATGCAGTGGGGCGCCGGTGCACGCATTTTGGTAAGAGTGCAAGCAATGGTTCATTCGTTTCCAGTGTCAGTGCGACATATTAATAATGGATGAACGACTTATTCGTAAGCTTCGGCTTATCGCTTATTCTGAATAATTTCGATAATAAAAATCACGAATTTCGGCATTGCACACAACGCGGCACACAATGCCGCGTTCTGCATGAAAAATACCTTTGCCCCTTGTCCCATGTCCAACGACTTCTTTTCTTTTACCTCGCAATGTATGGATTTCGCATATTTTGCTTTGGCATTTCAGCGGCTGGCCAAACGAAAGCTGCGTGATAAATTCAAAAACCGGCGCCGGGCAAAACGCCTCCGCGAAGACTCCGAGGAGCGGTCTCTACCGCCCGCTGCTTCAGATCGTAAGCGTCCACGCGTTGTTGGACTCCCCATGTACGTTCCACCGCTATCGAAGCTGAACGAGATCGACATGCAGAGAAAAATCAACGAGCTGAAAAACCCTGACCACACCGACGAAGATGTAGTGAGGCTGATGAATGAAACGCTCCCAGACCGAAGGCAGAAAGTCCTAAGGCCTGAGAGGGATAAAGATGCCTTTGCAGTCATGGAAAGGGACTACCCCAGACTGTTCTCAAACCAAGAGGTTAGCTGGCGATAGACTTCGTTTTAATTTGTTCGTTAACTCATTGCATATCCAGTTACTGAAAAGGGAACATGTCACGCAATGCATTTATGTGTTGTTATTTCATTTGTTCGCATTTCATGTATCTTTATATATTGAACTTTGACAGTCACGGTACAGTATAGTTGCATATTTTTGTGTCTATTAATGTAAACTCGTGTGATTCACCAACGCCAACACGCTGCCGGCGAGTTGGAATTCCATATACAGGTCATGACGATTTCTCACTTGTTGCAGTTCCAACGTGAGACCACGAGGTTGGCAGGGGAGAACAAGGACCAGTTGTTTCAAAACTTCCAGGATGCCATCGAAAAGAAAATGTCAGAGTTTCAGGAGCTGCTGAAAAGCCCACCAGGTAACGTTTCCGGCAGCCAAGCACAGCGGTTAGGGATCAAAACATGTAATGCTGCTATGTAACGTCATACATGTTTTGTCAGTGCTGGCTGTAGTGGTATCGTCGCGTTTTGCAAATATTTAGGTTGTCTTATGTGTATCTGGCGTTCATTTGTACAACTTTTACAGCAACTAGGACTACGTTCGTCAGAACCCTTTTCTGTTGGGTATGATGTTCACAAGTGGTAATAAAACAAGTGATTATGTGTGTGTGGGTGTGCGCGTGGGTGTGCGTATGCGTATGCGTGAACGTTTGCGTTTGCGTGTGCGTTTGGGCGTTTGGGCGCTTGCACGCGTTTGCCTGTGGATGTGCCTCTGATTATCTCCACCGTGAAAAGTCATTCTTTTGTTAATTTATGCGTTCGTTCTTCCAGAAGACACCTTGCGCCAAGTCTCGCACGTGTTGGGCTGCAGCAAAGGAGACCTGTTTCAGAATGTCGCGGCCGAGCGGGGACCATTGCCAGGTATCTACGGCCTGACAGTGGCCAAGAGCCACCGGACGCTTTATCAGGCCTCCAGCGAAACAGAGGCTCTGACAGCTCTGGTGCTCGTTCATTCAGTGTACAATGTACAGTTTAGTGCGAAGACACGAAACGTGCTATACTATCTCCAGAAGTACGTGTTGGGCATAGATGATGGGTCCAAGCCACCGAACAAGGTCTTGTCATTTATTTCCAAACTGTGAAGCATAACTGGTTGGAAATAAATGGCAAAACCTGGTTCGGTGGCCGTATGTCCAAGCATACCCGGAATGCTGTGAGTTCCGGATATTTGACCTTTTACCGTGCGGCGTGCAGATGCATAGCGTTTTTAGTTCGTGTTGTAATGTTTTTTCCAAGGAAGTCTTTTCCTTTTGTGCATGAAACCGGCATACTTGTAGCTTCTCATGTTTTGACTTAATGCAGATGAGCGTTGGACTGCTGTACAGAGGAGGGATACATATTTGAAGAAAATCACTAAGTCCTGAGTGTGCGTGATATGTATGATGCGGACTATAATATACGATTCGTTGCATTGATCGACGTATTTACTGTGGATTTAGCGGCTGCAATTGGTGCCCAATTTACCTTGCAGGTGGAGGTTATTATGTTGTAGGCCAGCCCTCCACGCAGGTAGTTGAGTACTTATTCGGTACTACGAAAAGCATCTGGTGGTGTAAACCAACCTCCTGCGAGGGTATCTAGGTACTTTTTCGGTACTACGAAAAGTCCCATCTCCGTTTAGTACGTTGTGGGGCGTGGTTTCCTGCAGACACCTTTATTGGTACTTCTGCATTAGCACCCAATTTACTTTCGTGTAGAACCTGGGGTGCACTATTAGTACTCTCGCCGCTAACCCTCTGGGTGTTTTTGAAGGTTTCGCAAAGTGCCTAAGGGAGGGCAGATCGCCAATAAGCACATAAAAGGAACTTTGAGTAGTATCTTGTGTGGTGTGGTTTCCTGCAGCTGGTCTAGTACCCATTGCGTGCTGAACTTTTCTCTGTGTGTAAAAATGGGGTACGCGTACTTCGAGAACTTCTATTCATTCTACAACATATTTCGAGTCTGCCAAGCTTAACTGTGTCCGAAAAACATTTCCATGTGTCACATGCCATGTTATGTATACATGATAAATGCCCATAGACGGATCCAGTTACCAGAAAATGAGACAACTTTCCCCACGGAAGCCGTTTGGAAAATGATGAGCTCTGTGAAGAACACTGCGCCTCCTGAGACATGATGCGCCATTGCTGTGGTTTCACGAGATCTTATTTCACCAAGGTCTTCAACTTCAGGTTGGAAGCATTTGATGAACTTTGGGTTCTGCACGCACGTTGCTCCTTTAAGGTTCCGTTTCAGTTCGCCGTACGTGGTGAAGATTGCGAAAATGGCGGGATTTTCATTGCTTACGTTAATAATACGTGGGTTGATTGCTAAGTTTGTGGCCTAAGGCACAAGAATATGAGCTATACAGTTTTAAGTGAATTCACGTGCAGTTCAACACTTTGAATGATTAGTCAAAAAGTTTGGGGTTAAAACCTGTTGTATTTTTGTTATTCGAAATAACGAAAGTTTATGAGTCAGCAATTTTTGAGAAAATGGATGAGATCGCCCATCGTGCAGTCATCCGTTACCTCGATATCAAGGGCCTTAGATGAGATACACGAAGACATGGTGACGACACCAGAGGAGGGTGCCACTTCCTATGGCATAGTGAAGAAATGGGCTGCTAAATTTAAACAAGGCAGGGAAAGCTTGGAAGATGACCCTCGTCCACGGAGGTCTGTCACCGTCACCGCAAAGGAAACCATTGACAAAATCCAGGACAGATCGACGAATAACAACGTTACATCGCCACAGAGCTGGGTATCTCCCAGGAACGTGTCCATGAAGAGATCTGCAGTGGACTCAAAATGACCAAGGTTTTAACTCGCTGGGTCCCAAAGCCCCTTGAACCTGAACAGAAGCGGATTCGGCACAATATGTCAAGTGACGATCTTGCTATTTTTCATGCAGATCCCGAATAATTTCTCCGGCGATTCATGTCCATGGATGAGATCTGGGTACACCATTTCCAACCAGAGGTGAAAGAACTGCCAAAACAATGGCAACATCCAGGATCTCCGCCTCCAAAGAAAGCCAAGTCAGTGATGTCCGCAGGGAAGGTGATAGCCTCCATTTTTTGGGATGCAGAAGGAGTGCTGCTAATGAGGAATTCTAATAACCTGGAAAAGGGTCACACTGTCACCGGGTCCTACTACGCTGATCTCTTGAGGCAGCTACGAGAGAAAATTAAAAAGAATCGGTGTGGGAAGCTGATAGGAGGGGTGCTCTCTCACCAAGACAACGCCCAGCCCACAAGTCCACGGTGGTCACAGTTGCTATCCATGAATACACATCCCATCTTGTCGACCACCCGCCCTATTCACCTTACCTGGCGCGCTCAGACTGTTACTTATTCCAGAGTGAAGAAGGAACTCAGCGGTTGCCATTTTACCACTGACGATGACGTCATCAACGCTGTAGACCACTTCTTAGAGGCCCCACCCGCTAACTTGTACAAGGAAGTGATCCGTAAGCTCCATGACCGCTGAACAAAATGTGCAAATGTGCCAGGGGACTATGCTGAAAAAACGTGTAAAGTTACCTCAGAGTATATCCTTGCATCTTAGACCACGAACTTATCAGTCGCGTTGCGTAGGTACCTGCTTCACGAACCGCAGTCTACATGTTTCTGTAACGGTAGCGAAGGACGAAACAGAGAATTTTCGAAGGCGGGCTGTAGTTCCCCGTGTACGGCACCAGCCAGTGATGCTTTTTTTCAGGGGATTATTGGACATCGGTGTTCAGCTGTTGTCAGGTAGAGATATCTTCATCACGAGCGTTCGGAGGCTTATGTTCTCTTTTGTAAGCTGCCTCTAGCGTCAGTTTACGCTATTCATTCTGCTCCATTCGTTTTACTCAACATTCATAAATTTTATCAAAATGTTTCACTTGTCGTGCGGAAGGCCCTGTATCACGCGCGAAAGAATTTTGGTGGCGTGTGTAATCTTTAATATAAATATTATCAGCTTCATGGAGTTTTCAGCTTTTCGCAAAAGGAATTTGTTCTCCCGTGAATGAAGACATTTTTGACGCACCAATCGTTGTGTAACTTAGTTCACGAATAAAATCCGCTTTTAGGATC
Organism: Capitulum mitella; assembly: GCA_030062745.1. Taxonomy (NCBI): domain Eukaryota; kingdom Metazoa; phylum Arthropoda; class Thecostraca; order Pollicipedomorpha; family Pollicipedidae; genus Capitulum; species Capitulum mitella. Next base: position 4,882,655 of record CP099853.1, on the reverse strand, counting down.
TCAGTGCATTCTTCTGAATAACAAAGATAGCATGGGTGGCAGATGCCATCAGCCCCCCGTGCGGCGAACGTTAATTCTCGAAAACAAAAAAGCTGTGGAAAATTTTGTCAAGAAAAGGTTTGCTTTTGAATACAAAAAACTTGGGATGGGTCGACACGAATACACGCCTTATGGGCACCATTGGCTGTCTGTAAATGGGGTCGTGGGACGCTTCAGGGGTACCATTGGCCTTCTGTAAATGGGGTCGAGGGCGCTTCGGGGGTACCATTGGCTGTCTGTAAATGGGGTCGTGGGGCGCTTCGGGGGTACCATTGGCTGTCTGTAAATGGGGTCGTGGGGCGCTTCGGGGGTACCATTGGCCTTCTGTAAATGGGGTCGTGGGACGCTTCAGGGGTACCATTGGCTGTCTGTAAATGGGGTCGTGGGACGCTTCAGGGGTACCATTGGCCTTCTGTAAATGGGGTCGAGGGCGCTTCGGGGGTACCATTGGCTGTCTGTAAATGGGGTCGTGGGGCGCTTCGGGGGTACCATTGGCCTTCTGTAAATGGGGTCGAGGGCGCTTCGGGGGTACCATTGGCTGTCTGTAAATGGGGTCGTGGGACGCTTCGGGGTACCATTGGCCTTCTGTAAATGGGGTCGAGGTTTTGGGGTACCATTGGCTGTCTGTAAATGGGGTCGTGGGACGCTTCAGGGGTACCATTGGCCTTCTGTAAATGGGGTCGAGGGCGCTTCGGGGGTACCATTGGCTGTCTGTAAATGGGGTCGTGGGGCGCTTCGGGGGTACCATTGGCTCACAAACTCGCGACGTATGTCGCTTTGGAGAGATATCTTGTTCCTGTATTGTCATGCAATTACAAAGCCGTCAGCGTCACCAAAAGGTGTTAACCGAATACGTCCAACTGTGGGAACTGCTGTCTCATGTGCTGACAAGTTACGGAGCAGGCTGCCGTAATCATCGCACTATGATGAGTTTGTATCGCCTATGAAGGCGAAAATTTTAAACAAGTGCAGTTGAGCAAGCACAAGAATTGTTCAAACCCTTCACCCGCACAGCTGCGTGATACGCCGGCGGCGCGCCAGACTGCGACACCTCCACGGCGTCGTGCGGCTTTGCACCGTCAACCGCAACACGAAGAATGGCGTCGTGCGGCTTTGCACCGGTCAACCGCAACACGAAGAATGGCGTCGTGCGGCTTTGCACCGTCAACCGCAACACGAAGAATGGCGTCGTGCGGCTTTGCACCGTCAACCGCAACACGAAGAATGGCGTCGTGCGGCTTTGCACCGTCAACCGCAACACGAAGAATGGCGTCGTACGGCTTTGCACCGTCAACCGCAACACGAAGAATGGCGTCGTGCGGCTTTGCACCGTCAACCGCAACACGAAGAATGGCGTCGTGCGGCTTTGCACCGTCAACCGCAACACGAAGAATCATCTGTGACGCGTCCACCAGGACCGACAGGACAGGACCGACAGGCCGTCTGACGGGCGCGCTGTCGGCCGCCCCCGTCGCCTGTGACCCTCTGCCGCTCACGCCTTCGGCACCGTCCATCCCATGCTGGGGCAAAACGACTGTACTGGAAGGGGGGGAGGGGGTACTGACCGAGGTCTCACGTGACGTCAATAACGGGAGGAGGCATGACAGTAATAATCGGTTTTGCATTCAACATAGTTTTTTGTTTTCCTAGCTCATCTCAAACAGTGGGACGTCCACCATGCTTTAAACATGCTTAGAAGTGATAACAGCACGAGCTAATCGCTGGCTCTCGTGCAGCCGACCTTTGACGTCATCAATATGATACGACATCATGCGATGTTATCGCCATTTGTTAACTCGCTTGCCTCGCCTCTGCTCGACCTTTCAGTGACAGCATGGACCGACGTGGCCGCCACCATCGCCAGCGTCACTCTGACTCCAACCTCCGCCTCATCATGAAGTCCTCTCTGCCGGCGCTCGTCCTGGCGACGACGACATGTCTCCTGATGCTGTTGCTGCTGCTGCCGGCCGTCTCCGGCAAGTACTGCTTCTGGGACTTCCACTGCGGCATCGGCGGCCGCTGTTCCCGTCAGCAGGGCTGCTGCAGAACGATCGGCTGCGCCAAGCCGTGCCCCAAGGGTCAGCGCTGCTACCAACTGCCACCGACGCGTTGCGCGGCGCCACCCCGGCCAACACCGCCCTGCTACTGCCCATGGAGGAAAGCCTGCAGTGCTAAGCCGTGGCGGCCATATGGAAAGTGATAGACATCTATGAAGAGAGCTGTTTCCCCGAAGACATGCTGCATGACTGTTGTAGTTGTACGCGATCTTGGTTCACCAGTGTCATTGAATTCAGGTTGCAAGCATTTGACGAACATTGAGTTTTGCACGCGTTTTGTTGAGTACAGGTTCTGTTCCCTGCGCCAAACATCGAAACAGCAATAAATCAGGGCATTTTCAAAGGCGGGTGGTAGTTTTTTTGTGTACGGCACCAGTTGGCGATGTTTTTTATCAGTGGGTTATTGGTGTTCAACTGCAGTCAAATAGACACATTTTCATCACAGACTTTCATAGGCCTCCGTACGGAATCTTCAGGGTCCTTTTGAGTTCGCTTTCGTTAGCTGTGTCTGGTGTCAATTAGCACTTTTCGTTTGTTTTGTTGTTTTGTTCACGAATAAAATTTGCTTGAGAATTTCAGTGCATTTTTTTTTTACCAGCAAAGATAGAGCATGGATGGCAGTGGCTCTAACGAATCAGGCCATCCGCCCTTCGCACAGCGAAGGTTAACTCTCGAAAACACAATGAAACTGTGCGGAGTTTGTATTTTGATATAAAAGGCCTAGGGGAGGATCGACACGAGTGACACCATTGGCTCAGTCTCGTGGAGCGTGTCGTGCTGGGGAGGTATTATGCACTTTTACTGCTATGCGACCATCAAGCTGTCGCCGTCAGGAAAAGAAGTTCATCAGTTGTTCCAAATCACGGAAACTGCTGTCTCGTTTACGGACAAGTTGAAGAGCAGACTGACGTGATGATGACGCTGGGGTAGGGCTTTGCTGTTTGTGCAGGCTGAAATCCGCAAACTAGTGCAGTTTACTAAAAACAGATTTTTCACAAAAGTTTCAGTCAGTACAACTGCGTGATGCCGTCGGCCCGTCAGGTTGCGATACCTGCAACGCCTCGTGCGTCCTTGCAGGGGTCACCCACAACAGGACGGATCACCTGTGACGGGGCCGCCGGCCGTGACAGGTTGTTTGACGGGCGAGCTGCCGGCCGCCACCACTGGAGACCCTCAGCCGCTCACACCACCGTCCATCTCACGCAGGGACGGAGCGACTCTACTCTGGGAGGTGGGAGGGGGAGGAGTACCAACGACGTCCCTCGGGATGTCAAGAGGCTCGCACAGTAGAGCACAAGCGCAGTGTTGAAGTTTGGATGGGATGGAGAAGGAAGCATTCTTCTGCTTCACGAGGAGACAAGACAATAATAATTGGTTTTACATTCAGTGCTTTTTATTTAATGTTCCTAGCTCACCTCGCGTTCATCGGTCGCTAGATGGCTCAGGATGTTAAATATGCTTGGTACCGATAGACAACCAGTACCAATCGCTGGTTGTTGTGCTTCTTACTATATGTTTGCGTAGCTGAAATTGACCCTGACAAGTCAATGCCGATTGCCTACGATTATGTGGAAATACCAGCTTTATATGAGCGTGTTTTTGGGAAATTCCAAATTCGTAGCCGCAAGTGGAGTCTAATCAGTAGTATGGTCCTAATTAGTGGTTGAAGCCGGTGTGTCAGCGGAAGATCCGACGACTGACCAGCCGCACTGGACAGACATCGAAAGTTAAACTTCTGGTGACCGTCAGCAGCATCTGTTCAGATTCAAGACATGGGGGGGGGGGTAGAGGACAAAAGCAGGACATTTGGTCCCGTTAATACGACAAAAACGCCGCAGTTTATCCATGGATGCATTGAACCATCTATTCAACGTTCATAATGACGAATAATTCACTGTCACGTACTGTGGAGATCTAAGAGAAGGTGCACTAGTTGTCAGACACCTCGGTCGTTGCGTATCAGAATCCAGCTCAGCGATTCCGTCAAACCGCAGAAGCAGCGCATGTCATGAGGCTTCAGGAATTTCTGAGCCTGATACAGAGACACAACACCCTATTCTATGGACATTCCAACGATACAGACACAGCAAAAGCTGATAAAAATTGCGCAGAGGTTGCCTTGCATGTGCGTCCGTTATTGTCACGAAGTCGTGAAGCAGAACCAACAGTAATTTTCCAGCTTCTACCACTGCGGTCTGAAAAAAAATGTGCTGTATGGTAACATACAGGCATACCAGCATGCCTCGCGTAGCGCTTTTCTCTCGCCGTTCCAACTCGGAATAAGTAACATTGGGTTTTGGCCTTTGCCCAAAATATACTGAGGTACCGGTACTGCCACCTCCCAGTTCTGAGGGAGGCAGTTTGCTCCCTATCTATTAAAAAAAAAAAAAATGGTCAGATTTGAATGAGTTAGCCGGCAATGGAACGCTCAGTCGCCCTAGCGTTCCATATGTCATCTGTTATTTGACTCCGAGATCAGTGATATCACCTGTTGCTTCCAAAAGAAGATAGGCAAGCAGTCCGTGAATCAAACAAATAACCGTTGTTGATCGCGCTTGAGCTTATTTATAGGTCGCACGAGGTTAAGTGTCCATCCGAAAGACAGGGAAAATACTATAGTAAAAGGGTCACAACAAGACGTATATAATTCAAACAATGACGTGTAAATGACCTGTCCTACGATAACCTGGTCAACAGCGTACAACGTAGCAACAATATTGCTGCATTATTCAGGAAAAGGTAATCATTATAAAACTATTATTAGGTTACATTATTATGAAAACGTGCCAAGATTTTGAGACAGCTGGCTTTTGTCATGCCGGGAAAAAGCAAATGACAGGGATAAAAAATGGTCACTCAGTTGTTCGCGGAACAGTGAGCTCAGTTCTCACATGCTCGTTTTTGACTCCGAAACGTTGATAATAGCTGCGACAATGCCCGCTTTTTTCCGTCCATGACACGCTTTCCTGTCTCCCCAAAGACGTTTCAAAAGCACATCCAGCGTCCGCTCAAAGCAGTCGGCAAAGGCAAACAACGAATAGCCCGTAAACAGGCCAACGAGCCCGCACGCGCTCGCCAGCATGTCATATGCCGTGAAGGCCACGGCCTCCTCGATGTGCTCAGCGGAAAAACCCCAGATCAGTGTGATGAACATGGAACATGGATCCCACCTCGAGCCGCCAATGTGCACGACGTTTTCGCGCAACGAATAGTCTTCTTCATTGCAAGCCGCGAGGCACGAGCAGCCCGTCAGATTGGCCAGCAGGTGGTTCTGAACAAACGTCTGCGACCCGTCGGGCCATTCACGTTTGAAAAGAGGAGGCACACGCGGCGGTGGTGGCGCGGACGGTGGCGTCACGTTAGAGGAACGCCTTTGCCGGGAAATGGCACCCGTCTTCAAACTCGGGTGGATGAACCTGAAGCTTTGCTCCCGGCATTTGCCGTAATTTGGAGCCACTCCGCCCACCACGATTGAGTTTCTGGCGTCCTCCGACTGCAGCATCTGGTGGCACAGAGGCAGGTGATCCAGAGGTCCGCCCAGCTGCGGCAGGTAGGCGTCGGCGGCGACCATGTGCGGCAACCGGCAGCCGAGCAGGCCGGCCAGCCGCCGCCACTGGCACTCCTTCAGGCACTGAACCTGCGAGTAGCCGGGCCGGGCAACGCACGGCCGCCTGCGCAGGCTGACGCGCGAAGTGCGCCGCAGCAAGATGGCGTGCTCCGACCTGCGGCCGGGTCTCAGCACCACGTTCGTCGTGCGGTGCAGCTCCTCCGGCAGGTCCCCCACGTTCGGCGCCTCCCGGCCGTGCACGTACAGACGGTAGGCCGCCCTGAGCCGTCTGTTCATGAAGAGCGGCGAGATGGGCACGGAGATTTCGGTGGCGACGTCGGCGCCGACCAGCGTCTTCGCTCCCGCCTTGGGGAGGAACGTCAGACATCTGGTGGGGAAGTGGCCCGGCGCAAACGGGTGCCGAGCCCAGTAGAACTTCTCTCGCCAGTCCCCGAGCGCATTTCCGTCAGGGATATCCCCTCGAACGAAGCTCCTCTCGATGTGTCCGGCGCCGTTCAGAAGCTGCATGGTGACGGCGTGGTAATACTCCAGCAAGTCCATCGAACGGTTGGCGACTCGGCCGAGCGGGGCGAGTAGGAAGCCGCGGCCCAGCTGCTGGTACGGGCACAGCGTGAGCCGCGGGAAGGCGCTCGGCACGCGCGACGTCAACGACCGGATCGGCTCCGAACGGTACTCAAGGAACCGCTCCGACACGAGCGCCGCCAGGTACAGGAGCAGCGCCAGACGGACCAGCCAGTGGGCCGTCCGGGCCGAGCCGGGCCGTCGGCGTCTGCCTCCTGCGCTCATGGCCGGCCAACTGCGTCGCGCGTCGCGTCGACAATAGCGGCGCTTCGCACTGGCGGTTCGCCGCGGCGCCCGCGGCTCGCGCTGAGCTCATGCCGGCCATCGCCCAGTCCGCCCCGGCATCGATGAGCTCATCGACCGCAGGCTGGTGGGCCCAAGAATCATCCCTCACCACGTTAGTCTCTGAATGTTCAGTATTGCCCGCGACGGAACGGGGCCCGTGCAAAAGAAGCCCAGGAGCCCCAACGATTCACGCAACGCTATAATTTACGTCTGAAAAGCGTGCGGAGAAGAATGATGGCCTTATACGTCAAGAATTCATTGAAGAGCCGTGCACTATTTCTCTCTTGAATTATGGTGCCGACATGGTGCATTGCGCGCGGTTTATAGCACCTTAAACAAGGAAATGAACGAAGCAGGGGGCGTGGGTAATACCGGCTGCTTCTCTCCTGAGCGGAATGTATAGAAAGGAAGCTCAGCTGACTTTCTTTTCCATTGAAGATCGCGTCGGAGACGGGCAGAGATAGTGAGCTACAAGATTGAGCCGGTTTTCCATGAATAATATTGCACTACCACTTCTGGGCATGCTGTTATAAGCAAACACAATATTTTTCGATATATGTGAGTCTCAGGTAAACCTGTAACCATGTCCAATGTTTTTGCCACCGAACTGTAGCGTCTGCAAGGAAGAACAAAGAAATACGTCAGCGCTAATATGGTCACTGCTCATTCGTGACATTGTGAAATGCTGTTAGAGCAATCGGGGTAACGTCGCCCACTTTGACGGGGCTACCCCACACATGGCCGGGCCTATATGGCTTTGGGTGGCGGGCCGACTCCGACTTCCTTTTGGTCCAGGATGACCAGATACATAATAAATGTAAAAAAAAACACTTTCACTGCATTTCTGAGGACCAAACAGTCTGGAAACATGTGCCGGACTGCCGGGCTCCTTAAAGATGTGAGAAGTGTTTGGTAATGCTGTACCGAAAAGTTTTTAGGGTGTTTTCGTATATATGTGCCGATATATTTGTACTTACTTGTCATTGTATTTATGTCATGAATTGTATTTTCTGTGTCTGTATTTGTTTGTTATTGCTGTCGTTACCTGTATTTATATGCCGGGTTATATTTTTGGCAAGAAATCATGTTTTTCGACGCAGTTGTATTATGTTCAGCTTATGATCTCATGTTGTACGATTTGAGGGCCAAGCATCGTAGCCTTAGTCACTTCGATGTCGGGAAAGTGGCGTGCAAAGCGCTAATATTTCACCAATTCAAGAGACGGCACTGTTTTTTATTACAACGCATTCGGGCTGTAAATATCATTTTGAGTTAAATCGACTACGAGATGCTCAACATCCCGGCAGCATGCCATTTTATTTGAATGCCATGAGAACTGCCGAGTCGGCGGATTTGCGTTTGCGGGGCGCAGCTTACTGACATGGTGTGTGGAGCGGGACAGGCGGGAGACCTGTTGCACATTTTGCATCTTCTGAGGGATAGGCTACCAGCATGGCTGGAAATTCTACCAGCATCCCGAAAATTCTCGTGAGGTCTGCGGAGGATTTTGATCAGTTTCCGTTCAGTCATTGCGATAGGCCTTATTTCAAAACAATTGAGCATTGGAGGTCTAGACTCTTCCATACCCCAGGTTCTCGGGGTATGGCTACCAGGCTTTCGCCTGTAGTTGTTGATGAGATTCAGATGAGAAATGGCAAGTTTGGATGGATATGAGGTGTTTTGTGGATCTGCCAACGAAGGCATTTCTTCGAATGAACGTTCAAGGCTTGATGCAGATTTCACATGAGGAAAATTGTACAAGATGAAATGTTGTGAATGCTGTCTGGAATTCAAATTTCATTCAGCTTGAACATTTTTTTTTCGGAATCATAGTCTTAGTCAAACTCTATGCATACCCTTGGATGTCATTTCAAAGTGCAATTTCCAGTGTCTTTAAAGTGGTTGTTGTTGTGTATTGGTGTTTTCGGGCGCGCCGACTTCTGAGATCACCGTCTTTTAAGTAAGTTTATATAAATTAGACGACCTAAATGCCGACGAGTGCAATCCATGTTTCACTGCAAATAGCGGGCTGAATGAAGAGAGTGTCATGATCATTTTGGTCCTGTAGTGGGGTCAGTATCAATGTAATCATTGAAAGCGGCTAGATTTTAGATATCTTAAACCGTTTTCCCGTTTATTTGAGGAAAAATTCCACAGGGACATACCATGTCGCGAAAAATGGGATGAATCACCCGCCGTCTAGTCTCCGTCTGAGGGTTTTCTAGTGTGGACTGTATGTTCCATAGACACTGGACGTCCGCGACACTTTGAGAGACTTCGCTTGGCTCAGGAGAAAAGGCAAGGAGGAATACCGGGCAGACAGGCGCAGAATGCTCTAATGCAAAATGCATCTAATGCAAGAGCGTAAGAAGAAAGCCACTCATTTCATGATGATATCCAGGTCCTAGCCATTCAAGAGCATGAAAGGTAGAGCCGGCAAATTCACGCTGGTATAGATGATGAAGGAGTTATTATTCCAGTGTACAAGGAACGTTCCAATTCAGTTCAATTCCAATTGCGATAAGGATGAACTAATTTCTAGAGTGGCAATTCAGTCAGCAAGACGACTTGCGATGCACGAGACCAAGGAAGGAGTAAAGAGGAACTCTGGGACCTTGCGTACTACTAATTCTCCACTAGACGTCAATTCACATCATTGCCGCACACCACGACTGTGTGCGGCAGTGATTTTTTAATAGAAAAATCCAGAATTCGCTGTCGTACTTCGTACTGACAGCGAATTTTGGCACTGAGGAAACGTCCGAACACTTAAAGCGCTAGACAGAAACAGGACCATACGCGTTTACGCCAAGCTGATATGGTACGAGGGGAAGGGGTCAAGAGATAAAGGGAAGTCGTATCTTTGGGGCAGAATCTCTACGAAGGGTCTTGGTGGTAACTAAGTCCTCCATATAGGTTCTCAGTATTCCGCAAAACGAGCAGATTCTTCTGTGACTGAAAATCGAATGCACTTGCCAAGCATTCTGATGATCATTTCACAAACACAATTAGTTTCAAGGATTTCATTGTGCTCTTTCCACTTATTATCACTCTATCCCACCTGACAAAGTTCCTGCTTGTAACGATAACTGGGCGAACCGTCACACTGAAATCAAAACAGAACCACGTAGGTCATTCCACTCCCACGTACCATTACGGTCAGTACCAGTACGGCGCATTTATCACGTCCATGATTGCTACTGGTTGTTTCTAAAGCATGAAGGACGCGCTAAGAAGAAAGTGGGGAAGGCACCCATTGCGATTTGCGAAATAATTCATGGTTTCTAAACAACGAGCGTTTTTAAAACCTAGAAACCCTTTCCAAACATCAACCTGAGTATCTATTACACACCACTCTAACAAACGGACTAGCTTCAATGCGGACGCCATTTGATGCATGAATCAAATATTCTTCTAAAAATATTCTTTCGTCTGTATTTTTTTTTCGCCTGTTTGCAACTTCTTTTTAGCTAATGTAGTCTAGAGCCCCACTTCACTAGCTGTCTTTTGGTTGTGTTTCACCCGGCATTGGACGGGGTATTTCGGCAATCGCCAATAACTGGAGGAAGAAAGGAGATTGTTGTCCTCATCCCATCTCAATGACAAAAGGTCTGATTTCGATCATTACAACGGCAATTGGTAACCTGTCATCACGAAGCACTAGATTTCCCGAATTTTTACCTCTAAGCCGCTGATGACGTTACGGGTCACCCCAAATGAAAGTTAATGAGGATCCCGTTGTGCGGGAGGGGTTAGTTTCTGAAAACACCACAAACGTTCGGAAGTTTTAATTGAATCCGGTTTTCTCTTAAATAACAAAAACAAAACTTAGAGCGTATCGACAGTGTCACGGATGTCAGTGGCTAACAAGCTCATGACGCAAATCGGCATGGGAAGTTATTTTTGCGTGTTTTATTACCGTGCCAACCAGAATACTATTGGCTTCGTGCTGAAATATTTCCGCATTCTTAATATTTGAAAAACATTGTTATCAATTACTGGCACGTTGCGGAGGAGAGTGACGTAGTCATTCTAACAGAACAGGTTTGCGCGCTACGAGCAGTCCCAGATTTTAAACAAATGGAGTTCAGGACACACAGTAATTCTACAAAAACCCCGTAATTTACAGCTGTGTGATAAGCGAACTGCCAAGTTGCAACACCCGCGCCGCCTCGTGCGCCCTTACACCGGTCACCTACAATAGGACGGGCCCTCCGCAGGCCGTGACAGGTCGTTTGACGGCCTGTCAGCCTCCACCAGCCGTCACCGGCCCCCGAGTTCACTCACGCCACCGACGCTGACAACACGTTCCAGGGGCGGAACGATTTTCCGTCATGGAGGTTGCACCGATCCATGTCTCACGTGATGTCAAGAAGGTCACACGGTTAGATATAGGCACACTGTTGAAACTTTGACAGGAAGAGGCACGCATTCACCATTGGTTTTGCATCCAACCAAGAGTTTTGTTTCGCCACAAGTTTTTATTTTAACTAGGAAAATAAGTGCTTACGACATGAGAGCAATTTGCCCTATGTTTCTGAAGCTGAAATCGAAACCGAGAAATGTTTGACAACTGTTCACAATTTTCTGAGACTCCTGGTCTTAGCTGGCTAAGTCTTTCTGAGTCTAATAAGCAGTTTTACTCGAAACCGTGGTAAATATTTCAGAAAAGTGATGTGGTACGCCGGCGAGCTAACTCAATAATCTTTTTAACATCGCACCCCTGTTACCTCGCTTGCATCGCCTCTGCTCGACCTTTCAGTGACAGCGTGGACCGACGCGGCGACCACCCTTTGCCAGCGTCACTCCAACTCCATCCGCCACCTCATCATGAAGTCCTCTCTGCCGGCGCTCGTCCTGGCGACGACGACATGTCTCCTGATGCTGTTGCTGCTGCTGCCGGCCGTCTCCGGCAAGTACTGCTTCTGGGACTTCCACTGCGGCATCGGCGGCCGTTGCTACCGTCAGCAGGGCTGCTGCAGCACGATCGGCTGTGCCAAGCCGTGCCCGAAAGGTCAGCGTTGCTACCACCTGCCACCGACGCCTTGCGCGGCGCCACCACACCCGGAGCCTCCCTGCTATTGCCCAGGGAGGAAGGCCTGCAGTGCCAAACCGTGGTGGCCTGGCGGAAAATGATGACATCTGAGAACACTTCGTTGCCAGCAGTGTTCATCCGCACCTTTTAAGACATGCTGTGCAGTCACGTAATCGTTAAGAGGTCTTGGCTCACCAAGGCAACCAAATTTGGATCGCAGGCACGTCATGAAAACAATACTGGCGTTTTGTTCCGTTTAGATTTCGAGTGTGCCGTGCGTCTTGGAAACGGTGAAGATGACAGCATTTTCGTTGCAAAAGCTGCAAACAGACGCGTGCTCACGAGAAGCAGTCGAGAAGCCTCTGTAACGAGAGGGAAGGACAAAGCCGTCTAGTTTTATAACAACAGTGGGTGACTGGATACACACGACTCCAGCCGGTGATGCTTCGGATATCAAGAAGTATGCTTGCAGTGGATGTTGAGCCGCGGGCAAGTAGATGCAGCTTCATCGCAACATTGCGCAAGCCTCCTAAAACAATATTTTTGAGTCTGTTTGAGTTTGTTTTTGGCGGCTATGTCGGACATTTATTTACGAGTTGTTTCAAAATAAAGACGTTTGGCGTGTCGTGCGGAATGGTTTCATGTCCTGCGAATGGTTCGCAATAGGAAATGTCACAGTCGCACTACAGTGGCATATTTTTTTGGTTGCTCTCGAGGCGGCACGGTAGGGACATTTTGTCAATCGCCAATAACTGGAGGAGTGCGGGGGGGGGGGGGTGGCATTTGCTCCCTGCCTATTTCAAGAACAAAATACCCATTTTGATGATAAAAACGACACTTGATAACTTGTCATTATGAAGGCTTCCATTTGTTGACCTCTGAGTCGTTATCTGAAACGCCCAGCCTCCAGCTGACATCTAAGCTTGGGAATTTCAGGAAATTTTGCGCAATATCAAAAATGCGTAGGTGTCGTTTTCAGCCTTGCAAACCTAAATAAACGTTAAAACTCAAACTCAAATAACTTTGGCTAACTCAAATAAAAAAGTGTTGCAAAAGAAAACACATGGTTGAATGTAAAACCAATGGCTGCTGTCATGCCCCCCTTCTAAGTTTCAACAGTGCGCCTATGCTCTAACTTGCAAGCCTCTTGACATCACGTGAGACCTCGGTCGGTATCCCCCCATCCTTCCAGAATACAGTCGTTCCGCTCCTGCGTGGGATGGACGGTGGTGTGAGCGGCTGAGGGTCTCCGGTGGTGGCTGCCGGCAGTTCACCCGTTAAACAACCTGTCACGGCCGGCCGCCCCGTCACAGGTGATCCGTCCTGTTGTGGGTGACCCCTGCAAGGACGCACGAGGTGCTGCAGGTGTCGCGACTTAGCGGGGCGACAGCGTGTCACGCACTTGCAAAGGGTGAAGCTTTTGTGAAATTTTTCCGCTTGCTGCGCCGCAGTTGCTGAAAATTTTAATCTACAGAGGCAATAAAAACATATCCCGGTGTCATGATTACCTCGGTCTGTTCTGTAACCTGCCAGTGAATGAGATAGCAGTTCTCGCGACTGGGCGAAATCTAGAAACACGTTTTGGCACTTTGTGGTTGCATGGGTACATGACAACAAAACAGCATAATGACTGTCCAAATCGACACGTTGCGAGTTTGTGAGTCAGTGGAGCCCATGAGGTCTTAATTAATGTCGACGCACCCCCAGTTCTTTATGGCAAAAAACCTTTTCTTGTGCAAATTTTTTGCAGCTTTATTCTGTTTTCGATGGTTAACACTTGCCATACGACGGAGAGGATTGCCTGGTTCCTCAAAGCTCGTTCTAACCATGTACTGTGTTCTTTTTTGGGCAAAAGAATGTACTGAAATCCTCAGGACGAATTTCATTCGTGAACTAAACAACACAATGATTGGTGCTTGTAATTGCTTTGGATTCACGGAAAAATCGATTCATCGTATGAAAAGTGAATACGCCATGAGGCTAATAATTCCTACACTATAGATTAAACGTACATGCCACGAAAACCTTCCATTTTGATACAATTTGTAGATGCTGGTTGGAATGAATGACGTAGAATGAATAGTGTAAACCGACGTCCGAGACAGCTAACAAACGCGAGCTCAAACGGTTCCTGAAGATGCTGTGCGGAGGTCTCTGAAAGCTTGTGCTGAAGATGCGTGTATTCGACTGCAGCTGGACACCGACGACCAATAATCCACTGATAAAAGAAACATCACCGGGTGGTGCCGCGTACAAGAAACTACCATCCGCCTTTGAAAACCCCCTGGTTCACTTTTTGCTACGGTTAAAGGAACATGTAGACTATGGCTCGTTAAGCAAGTGCGTCTTATTAACGTTAGCAATGAAAATGCTGCTATTTTCTCAATTTTCGCCACTTATGGCAAACTGAAACGGAACGTAAAGTGAGCATGCGCGTGCATAACCCAATGCTCGGCAAACGCTTGCAACCTTAATTTAACTTAACTAGGAGATCTTGGTGAACCAAGATCTCCTACAACTACAAAGATTACGGATCATGACAAATGAGACGCAGTGTTTTTCATAGACGTCATCATTTTTCCAATTGGCTACCAGGGCTTGGCACTGCAGGCTCTCCTCCCTGGGCAGTAGCAGGGTGGCTCCGGCTGGGGTGGTGGCACGCAGGACGTTGGCGGCAGGAGGTAGCAGCGCAAGCCCTTGGGGCACGGCTTAGTGCAGCCGATAATGGTGCAGCAGTCCTGCCAGCGCGAGCAGCGGCCACCGTTGCCGCAGTCAAAGTCGGAGCGGCAGTACTTGCCGGAGGCGGCCGGCAGCAGCAGCAGCAGCATCAGGAGACATGACGTCGACGCGAGGACGAGCGCCGGCAGAGAGGACTTCATGATGAGGTGCCGGTTGGAGTTGGAGTGACGCTGGCAAAGATGGGGTCGCCTCGGTCCACACTGTCACTGAAAGGTCGAGCAGAGGCGGGATAAGCCAGGTAAAACAGGCAACAAGAGTGGGGGGTTTAAAAGATTGTTGAACTAGCGCGCTTGCGCACCACGTCACTTTTCTGAAATGCTAATCACGTTTTAGAGCAAACCTGCCTATGAGACTCGCAATGACTAATCCAAAGAAGATCGGGAATATTAAGTGATTGCGAAAAGTCGTCAAAGATTTCTCGGGATCGATCTCAGCTTCGGAAACATATAGCAAACTGCTCTGATGTCATTGGTATTGGTTGTTCGTAGTTAAAATAAAAGATTGTTCCGAAACAAAACTCTTGGTTGGATGCAAAACCAATGATGACTGCCATGTCTCTTCCTGTCCAAGTTTCAACAGCGCGCCTATACTGAACCGTGCGACTTTCTTGACATCACGTGGGACCCGGGTCGGTACCCCCTCCATCACGGAAAATCGTTCCGCCCCTGGAGCGGGCAGACGGTGCCGAAGGCGTGAGTGGCCTCGAGCACCGGTGACGGCTGGTGGCGGCTGACAGACCGTCGAATGACCTGTCACGGCCGGTGGATCATCCATCCTATAGTGGTTCACCGGCGAAAAGGCGCACGAGGCGGCGCAGGTGTCTCAGCCGGGAGGGCTGACAGCGTATCATGCAGTTGCGAAGGATGGAGTTGTGGCATTGCTGTCCGTTTTGAACCGCGTTTGTTTACAATTGAGACAGCCTGGACGATACAAAGCTATCTTATTGGTGTTTTGCTTTTGTTTTTCAAATAAAAACCGTGTCCAATAAAAATTTCCGCCGGTCTGCGGTGTTTAGCGACATTAGTCCCTATCCTATAAGAGGGACGATTAGTCCCTCATTATCGGCTTACATTTGGGCTTTGACCTGACCTTTGACGTCATCAGGAGTTTGGAGGTCAATAAACTGAAGACATCTGAGGCTTCAACATGGCAGGTTACCAAATGCCGTTCTAGTCATCGAAATCGGGCCTTTTGTTCCTGAAATAGGCAAAGGGCAAAAAATCCCCTTCCTCCTCTAGCTAATGGGGATTGGCGGAATATCCTTGCCAGTACCGGGTTAAAGACGACCAAAAAGAAGGGCAGTTTAGTCACACTTAAAGGTTCCGTTTTGCAAAAGGAAGGCGTAAACACGATAAAAAACCACATCCAAGACAACATTAAGGAAGGCGTAAGCACGATAAAAAACACAGCCAAAAGAACATTAACTCGTAAAATGTTGGGACTTTTTCTAGTCCGCTTAGTGTTAGGAGAGAGGTAAATTTAACTCCTTTCCCAAGAAAAAAAAAACTCGGGAACAAAATCACGTAGGGAAACGCAGTTTTCTCTAGTATGTGTCCCTATCCTTCTAGTCCAAAAATGTCCTGGAATGTATACGTCTGTCTCGTGCTGTTGACCTTCCAGGTGACCCAGAAGTAGTCAAAGTTAGGGTCTCGCGCGTTTTGCGTAGAGGTCTTTGTTTTGGTTCTCTAGACACAAATTGACCACAGTAAGGTGACTAACAGTGCTATGAAATGGATGACGACATAAACAGTAACAAAACTGTGTGCCGTAATGTAAAAGTAAAGGTTACGGTCACACCGTGAATGGACCTTGAAGTTGACCGTCCTGTTCGCTGGCGCATTGCGCTAAAACATTGCTTTGGATGGTTTTGATATATTATTTAACATGAAAACCAAAAACTGTCACGCTGCTGTGCCTGGAATGACCTCGAGATGATTGTCCATACCTTACTGTGACACATGGTACAAGACAGGACTGTAATGTCTCAAAGCAGAAAAGATTCGTGAGGGGCATACTGTATGTCACTTACGAAGCCTAATTTCCTTCTACTTGTGACGGTGAGTGATAGCAGGTGGCCTGGTCCGAGGCAGAAACTTAACTTTTGACCTTGAAACACATCAAGACCATTTTTGGCGACCTTCGATTACGTTTCATGGTGATAAGGGTTAGATTCGTTCACTTCATGCCACCAAATTATGTACGAGTCCGCTTTGATATCACACGAACTGCGTACCGAAACTCATATTCCGTTAGATATGACGTTGAGTTCAGACGATGGCTGGACCTGATGTCGCCCAGACTATTTTCATAATTTTCCCTAGATACCTCTGTACTCAGGCCAACTGCTCGTGTTTATCTTAAAACTCGATTTAAATATTTTTTAAAGTTTGGTTTATTTTTCGCCTTTTACAAATTGCCAACCTGACTGACGTAACCTAGCTCATTGATCTTTGGAGCTAGACTAACAAACTGTAAACTAAACGATGCCACATTCATTTGTAGTAAGGTTGGCAAAATTTCATTGTCTTGGCTTTATTCGTTCTTGAGTTACCATCGAAAAACCACTGCGGGAGGGGTCAAAGTGACCCCGCAGCAATTACGACTTCAGCTTCATGCAGCAAATGGCGTCCGTATTCAAGCTAGTCATTTTGTCAGAGTAGTATGGATTAGTTACTCCGCCATAGTTTGATGTTTGGGAAGAGTCTGGAGGTTCATGACGTGCTCGTTGTTTAGAAATGATGATTTATTCCGCCAAATACAAAGGGTGCTTCCCTCCGCTTCCCCCTCAGCGATTCCTTCCTCATGCTTTAGAAGTAACTAGTAGCAACCATGGACAAGACAAACGTGCCATACTGGGAGCGGGATGACAGATGATGTCTGTTTTCATTTACATGTGACGGTTCGACATGTTATCATTGCAAGCAGGAACTCTGCCACGTCGAGTACTGCGATGAGAAGTGAAAAGAACACCCTGAGATGATTGGAACTGTGTTCGTGAGATCATCAGCGGAACGTCTGTTGCTTCCATTCGGTTTTCACTCACGGGAGAACTCATTCGTCTTACGGAATGCTAAAAAAGTCATGAGATAATGAATCCCTATATTGTAAACTTAAGTTACCGCCAAGAACGCTGCATGCAACACAAATCCATTCCACGCAAAATGCCATTTGATTTCAATACAAGTCGTCAGCAGATGTCCGAGAATGCTACCAAAAACAAAATCAGACAGCTCCCAAAGATACAGTGGTTTACGCAGTGTTGCGATGAAGTTGCATGTACCTGACTGCAGTTTCGCACCCACGACCAGCATACTTCTTGCTATCTGAAGCATCACCGGCTGAAGTCGTGCTTGTCCAATCACCCATCGTCGTTGTAAAACCAGCGGGTTCGCCCTTTCGCTGTCGTTACAGAAACTCCTAGACTATTTCTTGTGAACAAACGTCTATTTTTAGCTGTTCCAGTCAAGATATCATCTTTTTTCTACAACGCATCTACTCGCAATCCAAGCAAAGCAAAACGAGGGCACAGCAAACTGTGTTCATGAAATGCTTGCAATCCAGACTTGGTTACCTTAGTGAATCGAAGTCTCTTACCGATTACAGGACTACGCAGCATGCGCGAATAAACACTTTACGCACAGCAGTGTTCTTCTCAGATGTCTATCGTTTTCCAAATGGCCACCACGGCTTTGCACTGCAGGCCTTCCTCCCTGGGCAGTAGCAGGGCGGTGCTGGGTGTGGTGGCGCCGCGCAAGGCGTCGGTGGCAGGAGGTAGCAGCTCTGACCCTTGGGGCACGGCTTGGCGCAGCCGATCGTGCTGCAGCAGCCCTGCTGATGGGAACAGCGGCCGCCGATGCCGCAGTGGAAGTCCCAGAGGCAGTACTTGCCGGAGGCGGCCGGCAGCAGCAGCAGCATCAGGAGGCATGACGTCGTCGCCAGGACGAGAGCCGGCAGAGAGGACTTCATGATGAGGCGACGGTCGGAGTCGGAGTGACGCTGGCGACGGTGGGGGCCGCGTCGGTCCACGCTGTCACTATAAGTTTGGGCAGAGGCGAAGCAAGCGAGGTCACAAGGGTGGGGTGTTTTCTTTTGAACTTGTTGAATTAGTTTGTCGGCGTACCACATCACTTTTCTGAAACGTTAATCACGGTTTACTGTAGAACTGCCGATTAGATTGATTAGATTAGATTGATTAGACTTGCAAAAATTCATCCAACTAAGATCGGAAATGTCAAGAAATTGTGAACAGTCCTCAAAGTTTTCTCGGTGTCGATTTCAGCCTCGGGAACATACAGCAAACTGCTCTGATTTCTTAGCACTGGTGGTTCCTAGTTAAAATAAAAGGTTGTGGCGAAACAAAAGCTTGGTTGAATGTAAAACCCATTGACACTGTCATGCCTATTCCTGATCAAGTTTCAACATCGCATCTATACTCAACCGTGCTACCTTCTTCACATCACGTGGGTACCGTAGCACCCCCCCCCCCTCCCGGAACCTGAAGTGGGCTGACGCCGCCGGTGGCGTGAGTGGCCTCGGGGGCGGATGACGGCTGGCGGTGGCTGACAACCTGTCAAACGGCCTGTCACGGCCGGCGGATGTGTCACAGCTGATCGGTCCTGCTCTGGGTGACCGGTGCAAGGGCGTACGAGGCGGCGACGGTGTTGCAACCTTGCGTGCTGCTTATTACGTAGCTGAGCACGGCGGAGTTTTTGAAAAAATTATTCTGCGCGCCACACGTTTCAGATTTTCGCCCATATACACGGGTCCATATTAGTGTGTGCCTCCTTATTTCAGTAACACGACTGCCTTGTTCCGATGCTAAAGTCTTTCCATATTTGAGATGACAATTTCCACAATCGCGGATAGTTGATAAACCCTCCTGGGTAAATGCGACAGCCTTTCAGTTGTCACAACCACACAAAAGGATAAAATATCCATCCATGCCGACATGGCCACATTTTGTAAACCACTAGCGCTCAAGATATCTTCATTCGAATTGATTTGCCTCCAGTTTGTTTTTGGATTTCAGAAGCAATTGTTTTGGATTTCAGACTTTCACAGATTTCATGCATTTTCAACAGTTACCTCTCCCTGCGAGGAGCGATTAACCTCCATGCTATATCTCTCTGTATCTCTGGAATGGCTGAGGCTAGCAACATTCGACTTCTTACAGCATATTTTTTGCTCTGCATAATTTACTTCAGTTTTACAAACAAATAGCGTCGAGGTGATTGGAAGTAATGGTCGTTTGGCTAGCGAAACATGGAAAATGAAATTTAAAAAAGACTCCTTGTGCCTCAATTTTGCGTCGAAATGAACATTTCTACAGACTGAATTTCGACGTTTATTCTTAGCAGCCCGGCTTTTGACCATGCACTTTGCATGATCCGTTGATCGTACCAGTACAAGAAAAAGCACGACCCTCACTGCACGAAGCGCGACGACTTGACAGGGCTACTGCCGCCAGCGTGCGGGTGTCAACCAACCCTGCATCACGGCCGGGTGTGACGGTGCGGCGGCACCAGCCGCGCCGCCGGCCTGCACCGCGCCGTAAAATCCGGGTCATTGCGAGCTCGGCGTCCTCGCCACATAATGTGCGAATCCAGTCGGACGGTTCCGCGCGCGGGTTGGACTTGGTGTGCCGTCAGTCCGGCGGTGTCCGCAACCAGCGCAGGAGCGCTCCGAACAACGTGAGCGAACATGACGCCCTGCACGTACCGAGGGCAGCGGACTTGACTGCGGTGAGTCCTACTCGCGGTGCCTCTGAGGTGGTGATGGGAGGTGGGAAGGCTCGCGCCGTGCGTTTGTCAAGGGCAGTTTGGGATGTGTGGAGACGAGGTGGTGGAAGACAACGTCGATAAGGATGTTGTGAAACCGTGAACATGACAGGTTATCGAGAAAAACGCCGTTACAAAACATCATGAAGGAGAGCAAATTTTGTGTTGTTCATCTCCAATAAGATGACTTGTGGGGCTCATGACGGCCACAGCCTCTTGTGAATGACTTCAAGTTTGGGAGTCTGTTTAAAAACATCGCTTGGTACATTTATAATTCTTTTGATGCATTCCGCAATACAAGCGGGCGTTTGTCGATCCGTTTTATTATATTGCGCCTCAGAAAAGGGAATATAAAAGCATCAATCACTGCGCACCTTTGCAGCTGTTTGGTGTCATTACTGAGCAATTCAAAAAAGCAGAAGGAAAACTTTTCAAAACGAAAGCAACACTTTGGCATCACTCCGCGAATAGTAAGGCGGTCATATGCAAATTGGAGATCTTTCAGTTCTTTCAGCAAGACCATAGTCAGTTTTGTTTCAAATAGAAAAAAATCGGTTCGAGCAGCCGGCCCTGTCCTGCTGCAACGATTCTGACAATAAACTTTACATCCATGGTGAAACGAATCATGAAGTTTTCATGAGAAGGGATCCCAATTCTTTATTATTGTCGTTTTGTTCATACAGTGTTTAAAATTGCAAACATTGTTGTTCAGACAGCTATCTCGGGATGATATTTTCGTTTCTAGATGCTTTTTTAAACGTTTTTTAGCCAGTTCGGACTGACAGCGAACGACATATGGGTGCATGGTGTTTGAACTTGAAATTTCTCGATCATAAAGTCCTAAAATAGGTCGTTAAATGCACTTGTGTAATGTCAAAGCATAAAAATACACATGCATTAAAAATATTTCAGATGCGCTTCTGAGTTCGAACAAAAGTGCAGTAAGCCACGCCCGATATACAACCAACAAAGAGTTCTGTCTTTTCTTGGGAGCGGGAGTAAGATTAACTTATTGTTCGGCCTCAATCCTGATAATATATGCGATATACGTGTGTGTATTTTGGACTATATCATATGTGATTGCATAATAATCACAAAAGTGTGACACGAAAGTCGCGAAATCTCCCTTTGCTCACTCGCTGAGTTTGTGTCATAATGACCGGCTGAAACCGGTTTACGATTGCTGTATATTTTTCAAAGCCAACTTCCGAGCTGCTTGCTACGTTCTCTGGAATCTTTAAAAAGGGGGATGCATTGCAACCAGACTGATTCTTTTTTTCCAGATTTGGTGGTACGTAACCAAAGATAATCTCAAAACCAAATCTGCTTCCCTTACCAAAGAAGAAACACGTGAAGCCAAATGTAGATGGTTTGTCATTAAATTAAGGTAACGCCATCAGCATGGCCAGTAGTAACTAAAAATTGTCATCAAAGCATGGATTTGCGGGAATAGAGCTGCCGGCCGCGGCTGTCTGACGGAGACCGGGCCACAGGGGTTTGCTCCCGTTTTCGGGTTTTCACGTGGCCAGTCCAAAATAAAGGGCAGATAGTAAAAATACGTCATTACTACAGGGTAGCCCAAACATTTCCCGGGCGTTGGCTGCAAAACAATCTGCTGAGTGAGTTATATATATATATATATATATATATATATATATATATATATATTCAAGATGGCTGAAAACCAATTCATGGCAGCACCCGGAACGTTTTTGAAATACTACATTTTTGCAATGGAATACTTCTATCAAGTCCTTCGCGATCATCCAAAGAGGTGCCTGCGTTGGCAGATCCATCAGACATCTGGGATCCATAAAGCAGCTTGGTTTTCATCTGAATGCCATTAACAGTCACAGGCCTGCGAAAAGCCTGCCTGTCTTGCTTTGAAAACCTGGTGGAGGGATGGGGGTCTAGATGTTCCCTCCCATTATCATGATTTTAAAATTAGGCCTACGACAGTTACTGGGAAGAACTGATCCAAAATCATACGCAGACCCTCAATAACTTTCAGAAATCTCCAGCCACGCTACTAGCTCATCCTGCGCAAAATGCACAATGCGCAACAGGCTCTCGGCTTGTCTCACCCAAACACCACGTCAGTGGCCTGCACGCCGCAAATGCAGATCCGCCACTCAGCTGTTTTCAGGACATTCCAGCGAAGTTCCACTCTGCCAGGACATTATTTATTGATTATCTTGCGATCGTTTTAATTCAAAATGGCATTTTCTCCCGCAGCAAGTTACTACAGAAAAGTAGTGTCGCCTGTTAACTGACGAAAGATTATCGTTTTTTTTCGCCACAGTTTTGCACGCCAATCTTGAGTCGCCGTTGTTACAAGGTAGATGAAGTGCAACCAAAGACCGAAATCAGGAATTTGATAGAAGAGAGTCATGGTAAAGATATATTCGAGAATATGCATAGCTTTTATGTAAAAATGCGGTAACAACAGAAGGTCAAAATACCATGGACTTAATCCAATGAAAAACTCATATTAGGGGAGGTCACGTTGGTGGGACGTTTGTTCGCCCTCCCCCCCTCCCAAAGTAATGTACACAAGACACCACTATTGCCAAAGGAACACCAGAATTACGGATTCTTCAACAAAGGCACCGCGTACTATGTGATTCTTGAATATTCCTGAAATATGGTGCAAGTTTAACATGAAACGATTGCTTCATTGAAATGTCAAAATGAATGCACATGCAAGGAGCATCCATTATCTTTTTAACACGAATTTTCGCGCAGAAAATACTTTTCATTTGTAATCAAGGAAAATAACTGTTTGGAGCCGAACTGGAAAAGCAACAAACACACTGCCTCAGCCCCTGCCACCCCTTGTCATCTGCCTTGTTCTGAAATCGCTCTGACGGATTGAACTCATCACAGCTGGCTGATGTTTTTTGCTTTTCTGAACCCAGTTTACCTAGCGATGAGATATATATCCTGTCGCCGCCTCCCAGCACGGCAATTTGATTGCATACCAGCTGTTTTTGTGAAATTCTTCTCTTGGTCTACGAGCATGCTTTTCAACTGGCACTTTTATCTGGTGAAAGCTCAGGAGTCCTGACTAAGAGTCATCCACGGCGAAGAGCGTAAATTTCGCGGTTCCCACGGAAACCGAACCGCCAGGTTTCCGTGGGAACCGCGAACCGTCTTTTTTAAATAAATTTAAACGCAAAAGCACGCGGTCAAGAGATACAAATGCCCTCTTACCGAAAGTGCCAAATAGCGATCCAAGTGAAGCAGCAGCACCAAACAGACCTGACTCCTCCTCTGATAATCAGCCCTCTGCAGTTCGCGGCTCGCCTCGCCGTTTGTTTGATTAACCGCGGTCTGCAGAACTGGACTGTAACCGAACAAGCGGCTCAGACGGCACTCAGCCTGGCTCGGGCAGTGGCGCTGCGGCGGCGGCCGTGTCCTGATTTAAACGTGTTGACTGCCGCCTCCGACTGCAACTGGGCCGCGGCGGCGCCCGACAGCTAACAGAAAACACTAATCACCTGGGCGAAGAGCGCGCGCCACGGCGGGGCCGGCGCATCGCAAGGAACCCCGGCGACGGCCGGGCCGATGCCGTCGCCCGCGACGGTCCCGCGTCGCGTCGACGCTCGCCGGTTGGATGACACGGCGATGTGGGTTTCCACGGCGCGTGGCTTCGGGGGCGCCGGGTTTATTCTGCGCGCCGAGATCGCCGCAAATGGGGCCGC
The DNA here is from genome assembly GCA_030062745.1 of Capitulum mitella. NCBI lineage: Eukaryota > Metazoa > Arthropoda > Thecostraca > Pollicipedomorpha > Pollicipedidae > Capitulum > Capitulum mitella. Next base: position 4,858,890 of record CP099853.1, on the reverse strand, counting down.
TTCGCCGCTACCACCCGACCGACGCTTGTGTTTGCGTGCTCTTGGTATTGTGGGTTTCGCGTTATGACTAGCATTGGGTATTAAGGGTATTTCAAACGTAGCTTGGATGGCAATGGGCTTTTCGAAGTCTCATTACTGCAAACGGTGCATGAAAAAAGACCAAGTGCCTTAAATTCCGCGGGAAATATAGGCCGCAATCACCATGTGTTCCATATCCACGGTAAATGGTCAGTAATGCAACAGAGTGATATGCGAGGAGCACAATTGAAGTAATTATGATCAGATGAAATTTACGAATGCAGCGGTTTTCAAAGTAAACGCGTCTATCATTTACGTTATTTTCGATGCAACAAGATTTACAGAGAAGTACGTAGTCGTAAGTTGTAGTAGCCCGTACTTTGCGTGGAAAAATGTTTTTCTTTGAATCGGTTGGCCTTGAATCAGTGAACGAAACACATGCGGTCTTTAATAGTCGCATCAGTAATCTAATGCATGACACATTACTGGATGTTTGTAGCATGGCTTTACTGTTTGTCAGTATTTCATCAAAGTTTAGGTGGATTATTTATGTATTTATTCATTTATTGAGCTGACCTGGGGCGGTCCGCGTACTCAAAACGAACCTGTGTACAAGGGGTGCAGCCAGGACTTTTTAAAGGGAAAGGGGTCCCGGAGCTCATTGTTAACTGAAATCATACCAGAGCCGCTTGCGGGGAAGACGACGTACGATGGGTTTCACTAGTTCCTGTAGATCACCGGTGCTCATTCCCGTGAATGGAGTGTGGTAAGACACCTCGCTGCGTCCGTGCCATTAAATAGGAAAAAATGTGGACTTAAAGAAGGGCCAAGCTCCCCCCTGGCTGCACCTGTGCTAGGGTTCCCCTGTGACTTGTCGAGCTCAGTGGATGAGGAGATAAAGAGTATCTCGACAAAGTTTAGAGTATTTATTTTCATACAATTCGCGGAACACAACGCGATATTTGAATCATAGAAATGGGCATTTTCCCCGCTCAGGAGCAATTCAGATTAGACTGCGGCACTTTTGGCATGTCGAAATGGCCAAGGTCAATGACTGGGATATCTTGACTAGACATATTTGCCAAAGCGTGCTGACAACTGACTGGACTTTGCGCCACATTCCAGGACAATTTTTTCGAAGGTTTAAGGTCATTTTGCTCTGCTGTGTAGCGTCCGCGAAAGGTGCGACGTGACGGAGACAGGGAGCATTCGTCACCGTTTGAATTGCTGCCCACAATTACAAAAAGCTGAAAACTATATCCAAAAGACCTCAGCCCTAGACTGAGGGCACTCAACATCCACAACGTAAAACATGCAAAAAGGACATCTAAACAAGGTCTTCTAGAAATGGCAATAAGTTGTAACTTTATTGTAACGCCATATGCTAATGACGACACATGACGCACTCCATCACACGTATGACGCCGTACTGATGCCTCCCGTAATCCCGGTGTTAATCCATGTAAAGTTCAAGCATTCATGATGTGGCTTACAATGCTGTATCTTTTTCCAGCGATGACATGCGACACATGCGCAGACCACAGCAGTCACTGAGTTAGTCCGCGGGACTGTTGAAACGATTGGCCGCTCCCGCCAAAGGTCGGGCGGCCTGCTTCGGGAAGCTATCTTCAGCAGGACAATGATGCGGACCCTCACGGGGACAAACTTGGCGCTCCATTTGCCGCTCGCTGCGCTACTTGTGACGTCACTAAGCTCCGGGTCGGCGACATCCTTGAAGCCGACGCTTCGAAACAGAAGCCACGGCCCGCCGGCCGCCGGTCCTGACATCTTGCGGCCGCTGCCGACACTACCGGCCTGGAACGGCGCGGCGGCCGCGAGCGGCGCGACTCGCCGCCTCGTGACTCGCTTCGGCGCCACCCTGCTGCTGCCGAACGCCACTGCCGACGGCGGCTCGCGGCTCGCGCACACCAAGCGCAGCCCGGTCTCGCTGGTGTCCGCCGAGCTGCTGCCGGTGGTGCTGGCTCGGCTGCCCGCGGTCCGCCCTCAGGGCCCGCCGAGGAGAGTCCCGGTCCAGGGGCCCGCGCCGCGGGTCCCCGCCGGGTCCCGCCGGCGGGCAGCGCCGGCCTGTGGCGGGGCACCGGATCGGGATCCCGAAAGTGGGCGTCCTGGGTCCCGGCGCGCCCCCCGGCGGCGCCGCGGGACGCCCGTTGATCCCTCGACCACGTCAGGGTCAAACAAACGACCTCAGAACTCCCGGAGGCAGCGATCGCGTCGGCGCTCTTCAGAGGGGGGCCACCCTGAACCGACCGCACCTCGCAGGTCCAAGTCAAGGTCAGCCCGCCGCCGGGGGTCAAGGTCACATCACAGCGCCGCGTCGGCCCGCCGGCCGTTCCCTCTCCGGGAGTCGGTCAGAGAGGCGCCGACCGACGCGGGACGGCGGCTGGGTTCTCCGGCACCTCCAGCCAGCGGCCGGCCGGCTCCGAGCTGAGGCCGACCTACGCCAGCCCGCCGCTCAGCTCCCAGCTCAGCCTGCAGCCCGGCCCGCAGCTCAGCCCCGAGCTCCAGCGCCGAACGCCGCCGCAGCAAGACCTGGCCGCCGCCGACTACATCAACTGGGACCACCCGGAGTTGGCTAGCTTCCTCCAGACTTACTCTCCGGGGCCTTCGACGTACTCAGCTGGACATCATGGGTCCCCAGATACAAGCGAGATTATCAGGGCGCTGACGCACTACCTGTTGATCAGGTGAGATACAGGGGACGCTGCGGTACGTCAATGGAAGCAGAACTTACCTCGTGGTCCTTAAAATCGGAAATATGGTGATATTTCATTTCTCTTTTTAGTAGCCCTGATCAGGAACGTGCACAGCAGGGTGCCTCTGGCTGACGGCATGTTCAGGACTGGAAAATGTAGACTGTCTCTTTTCATAAATGTTTTGGAATATGACGTTGCGGATTCGAAAGCAACCGGAATATTTGAATCCGCAGATGTATATTTTGATTGCAATGATTTAACAGATCCGAAAATTTTCTGCCGCGCTTTGTCACGCACCAGTTACTTTCGTACTTCAGAGACGTCTTCCTCGTCTTTTCACGTACGAATTGTGCCATTAACTTCGTTTTGAAACTGATTCTAGCACCTCTCCGATATGATAAGTACGCAAATTGCCCCAAGGGGTTCACCTTATACCCATCGGTCGTCGGACACCGGTAATGATGTTCCAGGAGATGATGACTGGGCGCGTCGACTGCTAGGTCATATGGCACATACTTTGTTCCAGGGGAGCAGTATCGTCTGGCGGAGGCGTGCTCCAAACGAACGCAGAGGAGCGCTGCAACCAGATCTGCGACCGTTCGGATACGGGCACCCACAGAAAACGGTCACGGTACAGCGGCATCAAGGTCAGTGGCGGGTCACAGTACATCAGGGTCAAGGTCAGTGGCGGGTCACGATTTACTGGCATCAAGGTCAGAGGCGGGTTACCATACAGTGGCATCGAGTTCAGAGGCGGAACACAATGCAGTGGCATTAAGGTCCGGCACGGGTCACGATACCATGGTGTCAAGGTCAGTGGAGGGGCAAGTATCAGCCTCGGCGTACGTTTGTTGAGTAAGCAAGGTAAGTTACGGTTGTTAATGATCAAAATCGGCGAAGAGGTGAGTTTATACCAAGTCCATGACAAGTTCAAATCCTCGGGTGGGGTCACAGCTCATGTTGGTTGGTTCAGGAGAGCAGATGATGTTAGTACGGCCGCCGATGTCTTTTAAAACATGTTAAAATGCCGGAAAAAAACGCACTCGCACCCACACAATGACCCCCTCCAGAGTGACTTCCTGAGAACGCTGAAATCGGCGGGCTAAGCGCTGTAGTGGGTAAATAAGCCAGAGTCATGAAGATCATTGGCACCGCATTAACCTGATGCAAAACCTTGACCAGCCGTCGTGGTCGCCAGCATAGCGTGACGTAAAAACTAGACTATCTGGAGATCAAGGCAATTATTCCGACAGCCAGGTGCGGAAAGTTCTTTCTTGTCATAAAACACCCATGGAACGCCCATATTGTGGAACGAACGCCACTGGGTACGAAGGCCTGTGTGGCGCACACCAACAACAGTGGTTGTTGGGCTATTTATCGACGCTCTGATTGTTGTCATTTCGCGTCGCGACCTCTTTCGCCGGCTGTGGCCGGGGACGGCGAAATGTGGAAGCCATTGTGGCATGTGGCGGGTATAGTGGGTATGGGCGTTGCATGTTACATGTTACATGTCATATATTACACGTTACAATGGGCGTACAATGGACGCTCTGGTTAATGCACGTTCAGTTGTTGAGCCATTTGTTCACCGGAGTTGGAGGAGTCACAGACCCTCACGCCGTTTATTGCGTAAGGCACTCGCATGTTAGTGCATTCGTTAAAAGGCTGTCCGTAAACGGGCCTCATGTATCCAGCCCATTCATAGGTATGAGCCAAATGCCTCGGACACAGTCGCAGATTCCCAGACAGTGGCATGCAGTTGGCGAAAAACTGTTGCTGAGGCCGGCTGGCTCTAAGCCCTGCTGTCCTGTGTCACTGGAGATTTTTGAAAATTTATCGGGGGCCTGACGAGGATTTCATACCGTTTCTTCCTAGTCATTGCCACCTCTCAAGCCAACCTTAGAATCCTACTTTCGCGACCTGAGGCTGATGAGAACAGAATAAAAAAATCAAAGCAGTGCCGACGTTAAGTGTACATTTTCGTGTGCCCCGTGTGGAAGGCATTTATAGGCCAATATTGACAGCAATGTGTAGAAGGCGTACATCCAGATTTGTTAATACCGTTGCAATCTGAACTAAGGGAAACATTGCGTTGCTTTTGCGCTGTGGGGAGAAGGCTTGATTATCCAGATATGATAAACCCTGAAGATTATTAATAAGCATTCCTATTATGGAGTAGCTGGATGACTGAGCGGGGCGGGGGGGGGGGGGTGGAGAAGGCAAGACTCCTGTTCTTTATCTGAGAGCAAAAAAACTAATTTCACCCAGTCCACAAATTTCGAGGGAAAGTTGCCTCAAAGCTTGTGACTTTGTAAAATACCCTCAATTCTCACCTTGTCCCAAGCTGTCCAGGATCTCCAGCCATGCCTGGGAAATGACGCTGTGTGCCGGCGACCCTGACCTGCGGCAGGTACCTTCGCCTGGGTACCATGCAACGCTCTGGTACTGGAGGAGATAACTGTGTTTGACGGTGGGGCACCACCATTGGGTCATGACCTTAGTTCTCAGCACGGATAGTGAGTTGTCTGCACAAAACTCCGAAAAAGAGTGCACTACGCCTCTGATGGGAATCGAACCCGGTACCTACCAGTCACCAGGAAGGCGGTCGTTGCAGGAGACGGCAACCATCCTGTTGTGGGCGTCGCTGGCGGCGTTTGCCAGCTGGGTGCCGTTGGCTGGCGGCCGCAGCCTTCTCAGCGCTCCCTTATTGGTCGACATCGTCTGTGACGTCACAGAGACTCTCAGCGGGGAGCCCTGCGCGAAGTGGCGTCACACCTACGAACAGCTGATTACAGGTAATTTCAGCATCAGGTGATTTGTTTCGTTTGTCCGCAAGGAGCGCCCCCTCCCCCCCCTCAGTCATACTGGCTCGGCTGCTCAACGACGATGTTTTTCTACACAAATAGCATGCAAGAAAAATGATATGTGATGTGCGCTGCCAATCCCTGTTCCAGTATACGGAATTGTGACATTGCCACATGCCGAAGACAGCAAAAAGCGTAAGCACGTGCCGTGTAATTAAACCTGGGTTAAGATTTTTGCCGCAGTGGTTTATCAGTCTGGGTGAAGAAAAAAGCCCACGGTCAAAACGTTAATCCAGAAATGTTGAACCATACCTCCCCCCACAGAGTTCAATGACGATTCCTTCTGCACAATGACTTTGACGCTTATTGTTTCATTTCACGTCTGTCGCGCATATTCGGGGAATGGCTTTTTCGTAATTCTGAAGTATAGCTTGAGACCTGTTCGTTGTAATTTCAATTGAGAGGAAAAAAATCTGGCAGAAGGAATGCAGTCTTTTGGCACAAACAGCAATTTTCCTAGCGGCCAAACAACGGAGCAGATGATGGGTGATAGCACGCACTAGAAAAGCTTCCAGTGCTATAGCTTCTACGGATAATACGCTACCATTAACACTTTGTTAATGATGGCGCATTAGCTGCCGCTGATATTAAGCACAGTTGGTGAAGACAGTGAAAACTCGATGACGACACAGGTTACATGTTTGACGGTCCCATTAAAATGGACTCCCCGTGCTGATGTCCGGACAAAATGGCGAAACGAGACGCCATCCGAATGCCGGATGGCGAATGCTTAAGGGCGAGATGTAAAAATGGCGACACGTTAAAATGGCGACTAGCTTAAAGGTTCGCCTTCACGTTCTGCACCATTTGGCCGTTCGTCATTTTAGCATGTCGCTATTTAGCGTTCGCCATCTAGCATTCGCCAAAAAGGCATCGGCCATTTTTACATTTCGCCATTTTACCCTAGTGCCCCCGTGCCACCCTACACGCAATCATCTTATCAGAATCGCAGTTGTAACGGCATACGGTGAAACTCATACTATATTCGGCCGGCAATAGTTCTTAAAAAAAACCTTGGCGTTGTCTTGAATTTTGACCAAGCGCGACAGCGCTCGGTGAAAAAAGTCAAGCCATTACCTCGGTTTTTAAGAGAAAAACCTTAACCCGGCCATGTGCATTATTTCATAGTACCTCTCTTCTGTTTCTCGCGGACAATCAGCACGCCTAAGCCCCTTCACTCGAGGACCACCACCTTAATCACCCGTCTTCAAGCACGACGTAGCGCATCCCGTCTCGTTTCTACACGGCCAGCGTGTCAGCAGGCCGCGGGGTCCCCGCCGGCGGCCGCGGCGCCGGCCGGCCCGACATCAATGAAACCTGCAACCGTCACGGCCTGTCGCGTTACTCCGCACCGTGACGCACTGCAAATGCTGGCGGCAGAGCCGGCGTCTTCATTGCCGCAACCGAACCCCCCCCCCCGCGGGACGCGGAATGGGGCGAGGACGTCCAATTCAAACGGGGGCGGTAATCGTTTGGGCGAATTTTCATTCTGAAAAGCGGACGTGGTAGCTGTAGCTGTGTAGTTCGATTTGCTGATTACGTTGGGTCATATTGTTGCTCACGGGGTATTTGAATTGCAGTGATGTTGTCTCACTGGCATTTTCGAAGAGACTTAGCTTATTTATTTAGTCTTAGAGACACAACTTATTCATTTAGGCTTAAAAAGTTAATTTATTCCTTTGGTATTCCAGTGCTGCTCTGAAGTGATTTTATCGCTGTTTTCCCGTTTTTTTTTTAATGAAATGGAGAGGAATCCCGCAAACGCCATGAAATACATGTATCGTAATTAACAATTTGATTTGATTCCCTGTGATTAAAGAAAGAATCGATTGTTGTTGTCAATCTTTATGGACCAATCAGTCGGTTTTCCCTTCTGACGTATCTTTTCAGAGCCACTTCTCGCTTCACGTGTTAAGGCTCGAAACAAACTCGAACCTTTTCATCGTTTCACCCCGGCACGTTTGGCCCGACCTCTGTGTGTCAATGATCGAATGACGGCGGCAGCGGAACCCTGGCATGCGTCTCGTTTGCCGCTCGGCCAGCGGCGCAGAAACAATCGGCCGTGCGCTATCACGGCACGCCATCGGTCGCAGCGTCCTGGGCATCGTCCGCGACGTTTTCCGCGCGCCAAATGGCACGCGCCGATTTAGCGCAGTGGCCGCGAGCTAAAAATAGTCGCGGTCTGGTTATCCGAAACGCTTCGGCAGGATCGGCAAGTTGCTTTCGATAGGGTTTTGCCGGTGAGGGCTCTATTTCACGCTGTGGTTAGGCATACTGCGGGCCTCTTGAGACGCATAATAGCCGTTTTTATGATCTGCGCCTTGCTGGTCTCGGAGAAAGGAGGCTGTGTTCCGGTAAAACTGTTTGCATGTCGAAGAGCGTGGTTTCGCGGTAAACACGCACTGCATTTGCGAATAACGGTCTGATGCCCAGATTTCACGACTGAGACGTAAACTAGTTTTTCCGTCGTCTTCATGCGGTGCAACCATTCCCCTTTAACGACGCGGAACGTTTTCCACCCTCTCTTTTCTCAGGTCTCACCGACGCCTATACCAAGGACGGCGTCGCGAAGAGCAGATCCACCAGGGCAGCATCGCGGCCGTCCGGGTCTTCAGATGCGCACATCGCGACGTTCGCCTGGCACAGTCCAGCGTTCGATGAGCCGGTTGCTACCAAGACCGGAATTTCGGCGTCATCAGTTGCCGTGCGCATGACGACGCCGACGCACCAGCTGGATAGGAAGCTGCACGCCTCTCGTGGCGAAGCTGCAAAGCTCCTGACATCGCGCTCGTTCAGGCGTCGACCCGGCCCTCTGTCTTCACATCCGCTCCGGAGGCGCTCCATATCAGCAACGTCGACGGAGCACGGGGAGTTCTCTGTGATCACCTCACGGGGAGGTTCACCTCCTAGAAATGCTACCCGCGTTGCCCAGCCTCACATTACGGCATCGAAATATCCCCACAGCGTGCATGTCAAACATCCGAATGGCACTGGCAGTGAAAAGGAGACACGTAGGAAATGGACGCCGGTTCCCGTTTACATAACAAAGTTAACGGACCATTCAGAAACTTACAAACAGAACCTACCCCCGCACAATTTATCTTCCTCTGTTCCAACAACCAGCGCCCGTCAGGGCAGCAAGTCAGTGCTGCGAAAGCGCCAAGGCTTCCAAGCCCTCGGCAGGCGAGCCAACAGAAAGCTGCGGAAAATGTGGCCCGGGGCGTCCTCGGTGGCCGGCGTCCTTCCCCGCCTTCTAAGGTCCGTTTTCAGGCCGTGGCGGTCCCCTCGCAGTCGCCGCAGGCCTGCTGGGGGTCGGTACTCCGGCCCGTCCGGCTCGGGAGCGGCCGGGACTACGGACGACTACCAGCCTCCCGCAGACGGCAGTGTCACCGACCCACGGAGCAGACGGCAGCTGGCAGCAGGTGTCCGCTCCGGGTCGACGCTACGCCGGCTACGAGCCGGAAACCCGCTGCTCCTGCGCAGGCTCAAAAGGCAGGAGAGGGAAGGACCTGGGCAACGCCCTCGGGCAGTTTCTGGCCACGAGCTTCTGGATTCCAGCGCTGGGGCTGGTTTATCTTCTCGGATTTTCCAGGTTAGTCGAGGGTCTAAAAATACGTATTTGTTGTTTTTGCTGTTTGTCCAATGCATTGTTTTTAAGCGTGAAAGCATCCATGCGAGAATGTGTTATGCTTATTCCCTGTATTTTCGTGATGAAAAGTGCACAGGCCAGGGACACTCTTTGGACGGACAGACATATCTGGGCTGTTTAACCTTGAGCCCATGTCGAGTACCTCGCCTTCTAGCTCTTTTTCCAGTCTCTCAAACGGGACAAAAAACGTTCAGCATCATACAAAGAACACGACGCAAAACGTTTCCTGTTTCTTTGCTTCTGGTTTCGAAACTACGAAACCGCTCAGCAACAGCATTTGGAAGGAAGGGGCTGGCCACTGTAGGAAAATGCTGTTCGAAACGTCTCTATGACAATGGTGAAGTCCTATTGATTACAGTGTGAGTCAGGTTCCACATGATTTCGTCCCGCTTTGCAGGGCAGCGAGCGACATCAGCTCCGACCCAGACACCGTCACCATCACCGACAGTGACACCGTCACCACCACCAACAACGACCAGGACACGCTCACCAACACCGTCACCGTCACCGTCACCAATATGCCGACCAACACCAACACCAACACGCAGACGGACATGGACACCGTCACTACCACCGTCACCGACAACTCAATGAACACCAACACGGGTGGCACGAACACCAACACCAACACTAACGACAACACCGGCGGAACAGGTGGGTCGAAACGAGGGTCGCGTGGGGTCGAATTCAGGACTAAAGGGGCTGAGCGGTAGAGAATTCGTTGAGCTTTGCCTTCAAACGAAGACGTCTTGCCGACTGGACACTCGTGAATGACATGGTTTTCGGACCTCCTCGGTGCCCCAGAGCATGGTTGTGTCGCATCTCGCCTTCATTTTCGTCTGCGCATGTTGCAAGAGATCCTCTTAATAGCATGTCTCTCAAATGCATGCAGATGTAGATAGTTTGTCGATAACCAGCCATGGTCATTCGCAGACAAAGGGTCCAATATCCTTGAAAATCCTACTACAACATGTAAAAAATCCTACATCCAAAAAATTTTGCGACAAAATTGAAAGAAAGGTCCAAGATCACAAAGTGAAAAATAATCCAGATCCTATATGAAACTGCATTTCTTGGATTAGGCAAATCTGTTACACTCTGGCAGAACCTCTGGCATAATTTACACACCATGGGAGTACCATCTGTAAAATCCTGGATTCCGGTAGGTCAGTGGAAAATCCAAACAGATACCTCGTCATGAAGCTTCAGAGTCCAAAGAGTTCATCAGACTTTTACGCCATTATAACCTAGGACCTTGTTCATCCACGAATTGGCATGTCGATTATTGTTCAGTTTTGCAAATGCTCTTGGAATATTTTCGTGTTCATCTGCGCTTTATCTCATCCTCGACTGTCAGCCTAAGTAACGGGGGGAGTGTTTTCAGCCCGTGCTGCGCGTCAAAGTGAAGCATTTTACGCACAATCGTGTATTTTATGGTACCATAGCTGTTCTAATGCAAAGGTAGCGTGCCAGCAAAAATGGCACTTGAGACACACGCACAGAAACTAGACCCAACCAAAAGGAACGTCGCTCCAACTATATACACATTAGAAGGCTTATACAAGGAATAATCGTAAGTCCATTTGGAGACAGACTTTTTCAATTCTGGCCAGGACAGAATGGAATATTGCAGTGTTCTTATACGGCCGCGACGATGAGGCAATTTCTCTCAGGACCAGACACAGTGGCAATCGCTGGACAAGACCGAGTATCGCGAAACGGTGTCCTCCACATGCAGACGGGGAGGTTTATGCTGCTCTTTCGGTCTCGCGTCTGCGCGTCCAACGCTTCAGGCGTCCTACCACTGGACCTTCGCTGGAAACACCGCTTCAGGGGTCCTACCACTGGACCTTCGCTGGAAACACCGCTTCAGGCGTCCTACCACTGGACCTTCGCTGGAAACACCGCTTCAGGCGTCCTACCACTGGACCTTCGCTGGAAACACCGCTTCAGGGGTCCTACCACTGGACCTTCGCTGGAAACACCGCTTCAGGGGTCCTACCACTGGACCTTCGCTGGAAACACCGCTTCAGGGGTCCTACCACTGGACCTTCGCTGGAAACACCGCTTCAGGGGTCCACATGGACCTCGAAACACCCTTCAGGCGTCCTACCACTGGACCTTCGCTGGAAACACCGCTTCAGGGGTCCTACCACTGGACCTTCGCTGGAAACACCGCTTCAGGGGTCCTACCACTGGACCTTCGCTGGAAACACCGCTTCTCATGGCGATCTGTTATACCTGGGTTAGAAAAAAGCCGGCTTTAATTGAGTTTATGCCAGCCAGTGGCTTTTAGCAATCAATTTAAGCCGGTTTAAATTAGTAAAAGCCAGCTTAAATTGCCCCTCAGGAAAAACTACGACTAAAAAATTCTGACAAGCTATTGGCTGATTAGCTGTTCACAGTACATCGAGGGTCTGAGAGGAGGCACTATTTAAGCATGAAGCAATTTCAGTAGGTATATTGACGTCAACACTGGCCGTATGAGTATCCCTTTCTAGGATTTTTTTTTCTGGACGCAGTCTTTTCTGCGATGTGGTAGCAATGTCGCAGACTGACACAAAGACAAATACTCCACCCTCGTGACAAACAAGGGCTCATGGCATATAAACGCATACCGGACCACGCGCCCCAGCTGCCGTCACGAGCAGCTCCGTCGGGCTGCTGACTTTGGTTTTTTTTTTTTGGTTGATGGTGCTGTTGCCTGGGACTCCAGCTGCACAGGCGACGTCTCGTGCCGCAGTCCGGTCGTGATGCTGCGGTTCCTGTGGTTCGGACTCTGGTTGCACTCGCAATGGCTCGATTGCACGACGCGATTGTTGTTGGTCGGCCCGATCGCACTCCCGGTCTTTGTGGCTACTGTCGTGACATGGCGGTTACGCTACTGAGCTGCCGTTTCGTTGGGCTGTTTTCTGGAGCCGCAGTGTAAGGCTGTGTGAATTTGCCTCTCCTATCAGATGTCACTTTGTCGTGACCTCTAGGATTCCAGTAACTGTCGAGAAGACGTCTGTCGGAGGCTTCATGCCGCCGCGGGAGCCGCGCGCGGTGCACGGTGTAGCGTGTCGTGCACGTTGGTGCATAACTCGCCGGACCTCGCACGGCCAGCCCTACGGCGGGAGGTCATGACCTCAGACTTCAGACGTCAAACGTATATTGAAGCCATCCGCAATGGGTTCACGGCTATTACGGCCTGTCGCCAAAAGAAATAAAAACAAGAGGTCGGTAGTCAGTGGTCAGTGGTCGGAGAGGTCAGGTGCTCCCTGAGGTGACCCTGGTCCGCGCGCGTCCGCGCGCGCGTCATTATGCGGCGAAACACACCCTCAGACACCGGCCCACTTTCGCGAAACGACTTGCTGAGGCCGCGTCGACCCGACCTCGGCGGCCAGGACGGTTGGAGGCCCGGCGCTCGCGCCGTTATGCTGTGAAGCAGGTGAAGTACCTCATGAGTCACCGGCCCGCTGGGAACTCGTCAGTCCGACCTGGGCAGGACGGTTTCCGTGAGCCTCACGACGGTCGTCGGGCTCTCGCTCTGCACGTCGATTGGTGGACCGCCGTCGTCGAGAAGATAAATTTGTTCCACATCCCTTCCGTCGTTATCTTTATCATTTGATTCCGAACCCCGTGGTGTGAAAACGTTTGACTCAGGCTTCCCGTGAATCGGTAGAGCAGTCCCAGCACCCTGTCTGACAAAACGGGTCTGAGCGGACAATGGACACGCATGGGAGTTAAGACATGATGATTTCTTTGAATAATTTAAGTATTCTTAAATAAAAAAAGAAATTTATTTACATTTGTTTGTATATATTCATACGTTATTGATTTGTAATTTGATTAAAAAGAAATTAAAAACTAAACTAAATTCTTTACTGAAAATGTTTACAGCAGCGAAATCGACTTACGATTTACGCAACTTCCACGTGTAGTAATGGTCTGTTTTGTCCTGTTTCAGCGCATTTTTGAACCTCGTGTTTAGGATTGGATTTGGGATGAAATGTGGTTTGCCTGGCTCCATCTGGACGACTTACTGATTTAGTCCATTCAGCCGCTAGCATGTGTCAAAGCCTGGGATTAACCCATGCTATAGGATGACGCGATAATTTGATACTCAGCGATGAGGTACACAGCTCAGTTGGTGATCCAGGATTGAAATGTTCTGGACATAGGAATCATGTCGTGCTTTCGTCTGAATCGTTCATCACGTTCGTGATTGTTTTCATGGCACCACCTGTCCGGAGGACGTACCATCCGTCTGCGTTTCACCGAGCCGTCTGGTGCGCACCCATTTCTGCTTTAACGATATGGCGACATCATCAGTGCGTCTTGTGCTTAGTGCGTCAAGTCGTGGGGTCCGTTAAGTCGTTCCATGAGGTCGTCACTTCTAGTGCAGTGATAGCTTACCAGGAGGTGAGCCCCTGTCTGCAATAGTCAGCTTCGCGAGGAGTCATTCCGACCCTTACGACCTCCACATACACTAGAGAGCGCCGCCTGGTGGTAACTTAAGCGGTCTCCTCCTTTGTGGCCTGACGTTGCCGTTGGCGCACACGGATTAGTTGCTGACGATTCTCACGGGTAACCGGCTCAAGGGCTGCTACCACGCTGCATCCTGCGGCTGGTCTTTCAAAGCCATGTGCACAGGAGAACGGTTGTGGTCACATTCAGTAAGAGCAGCAGGGCGATAATCGTCACTTGACTTTGTTTATGCGAGATCCATCGGAGCGGATGATACAATGGCAGTTGGTTTCTGAGGGTTCCAAATGTTGAATCGTATTGTGAAATTTCTGCGGTCTGAAGGTCTTAAGGTCAAGGATCCGTAACGTTCATGAGATGCCTGAGAAAGGCATCATACCGAGTAAGCAGTCTGATGCTGCGTGTGACATTACCAAAAAGGTTCAACGTGAAGTTTAGTGCGAAAACGTCGACAACTGGTACGTTGGGGAGGTCTACGACTTACTGGCCTTTACCGATAACGTAACCTGGTGTTCTGGTGTTCCCAAAGTTGGCTTGGCAACCCGTCTTGAGCCGAAATGCTCCTGTTCCTGATAGTTTATGTCTTCCTTCATTTTCCGCATTGGCTCTTTCGTTGGAACATTGTACAATCAGATCACCGGTGACCGTACCATAAAGCCAGACTTCCGTGCGCCGTACTGCTGAGCATTGGTCCATTCTTGTATTGGACCTGTATCGGGCACAGCTCCGGTTTAGGGTCGTCAGCGTATAGGGCATATAGGCAAGAGTCCGGGTCTTTGGCTGAGGGGGTCTTAACCGCCTGCCGCGAGGGACAGACCGCCAGGTCGTTAGCCTGGCATTGACTCTGAAAGGCCCGGTTCCATGACAAAATACTCTTGGGTGGCTTTTGGTCCTAAGGCTGATTTCGTCACCGCTAAGTTGAGTGAGGTAAATTGGTACGAAAAAAATCATTACTTCTCGGGAAACTCGGGATGGATAACTGGCATGATGACAGATTCAGATAGCTGGTAGCGGGTAACGGCTTCCACTATGGGAACACTGGCACAAACATGTACCTCGGTATATAATGCATAAGCTCGGGCTTGAATGTAACGCAGATAAGCATAGTGTTGCTTGGTCTCATAAAGCAAGGACCATCCTTGTGAGCCTCCAAACCTGCAAGTACCGTTTGAAATGCCTCGCTTTCAAACAGTTCCCATGCTAGTGATCCACGGCCCGCTGAAGTCGAGATGTTTTGGACCATGTTGAGTTCCCTCCAAGCTTGGCTGATCTCGTTACTAAGTCCAAGAATTATTCTAAGCATTTCCAATCCCAACTCTGTAAACAGAACAATCATATCCTGCTTTTTTCGACGTTTTTTCCATCGGGTCTCTCAGTATGCCAGCCATTTTCGTTGCGCTTGAGACGCCACTTCCTTGATGTAAGTGCATTACTGTTGAGCCAGGTGCGTAAAATTTTCGGCTCGCCCGCTGAAGCATTTACCCTCCTTTGATGTCTTTTTTAATGTTGAATCCAAATAGATATTTGCCGGCATCACTTACAATATTAATCAACCCTCGTACTTGTCGAGATGTAGAAATACCCGACATTCCCGCCGCATTAGAGATATTCAGAAGTGTGGTGGCAAAACGCTGTAAGTCACTTTTGAGAGCTGTTGACATTCTAAACCAGTTTGCGTTACGAGTTTGTGTTACCTTCTTAATCGTTTGGCTCCTTTTCACCAGGGCTGTGTTTTGGCTTTCAAGTGCGTTCCTGACAGACCTGATTACAATTGCGAACAGTTTCTTCCATGCGTGCCAATGCACCATCGATCTGGGTGAGCTGCTATTGAAATAGCTCGAGTCCTTTGATACTTCACCTGAAATCCGAGGCTCGTGCATATTGTCCAGTCGGACCCGGCTGCGAACACTTCGCCTCTAGGCCGGAATTACAGCCATGATGAAGCTGTAGGTCCACCGGCGACACCCCAGTCCCGTTTGCGGCCACTGTGGTGAGAAATGGCCAATATAGGCCTCCTAGAACAAACATAGGCACTTGTTACGTCCTGGGTTACGTGATCACGCCATGTGTGGGACATAAGCCAGATTGTTTATGGTAGGGTCCCGGATGTCCCTGGGCCTGTCCCGTCTCTTTCCCAGAACTACTGTCTCCGCGCATCCCCGGCTCGTGGAGATGCATCCGGAAGGAGGGGGGCCCTGGTGAGACAAGGCATGAATGGCTGACTTTTTCACGAACCTAGCATTCATTTTTTCTTCATGGGCCGCCAGCTGTACAGCCTTGTTGAAACTCCGCGGTGGTTTTTCTTTCTACTATGGGCCGACTAAACAGGGCAGGTAATCCAAATATGAATTGCTCTAGGGCGATCATAATGAAAATGGCTCGCCAAGTCTCTCGTTGCTCAGGAGTGCCTACGTCACCATCTAACTCAGGGCAGGCCAAACGGACCAATCGGTCTACGTTCAAATTCACGCACTGGGGTGTCTCGGCCCATGCGGATTGACCGCAGCCGGTGCACGTGCTGGGTGGAGTCGGCTCTTTCTGCCGTATTACGTTAGCAAGGCGTTCTTGTTTTCTCCCAGGTTTTTTCTTCAAAACTCAGGGATGACAACAAGCCTTGAAGAAAATCGTCCACGCGTGTCGTCACACGTAGTGGGAGCAGTCGGATAATTTCTGCATCCGGGGCATTGCCTGTCTCCTTCAAGAGCTGCACTTGGTCGGCCCATTCCGGTTATCGGATCCCCAGCATACTTGTCCTTGAAATTGCCAAGCCGTCGCAAAAAAAGATGCGAACCCACCTTGTCTTTCGCCTTCCGTCCCCCAGCTGGAGTGCACGCATGCCTTCTGTGGCTGTCCCTACCCCTTCTGTCTCCCCTATACGGGACTGACCTTGAGAGGTCGCTGGTAGCGGACGCATAGTTTCCACTCTGGTGTTTCCTGTTCCGGGCAGTTCGTAGCATAGTTCTCGGAGGATGCAGAGGAAGCTGCGGCTCCATTTGTACTCGTCTCCCGGCTGGTTCATGTTGTCAAAAGAGAAGAATTGTAGGGCAGCGTCATTGAGGTCTAGGTACTAAACTATCAGCCCTGTACTGACATGTCTCACACAAATGAGCAATGTTAAATGGAGGCTCTATGGGCCGTCGCATTACGCATTCCAAGGCTCCATGACAGGGATTTCCCACACGGCGCCGTGATTTTCACTGAAACCTCGTACTCCCTCTCCATAAACAATTGCCCGTCCGGAGGATGGACCCAATGACCTTAATAACGCATCCAATGCATCAGACGTGTCGGACCTCCGCTTTTACCCTCAGTTCTTTCTTGACCGAAAATCCCAAAACACAAGCGCCCATTATTGCGCCTGTATTGCTGTATTATCAAAAGTGACAAGGCCGCCGGCCACCAAACACGCGTCTGCGTAGGTGGGGACCGACTCATCCCCCTCGTCTTCTGGCTCAGAATTCTCGCTGTCGATGCCAACCACCTTGATTGTTTTAGGCGGCCGGCTTTGCTCCGCGTGGATCGAGATCCAGTCGGTTAGGGACATAATGAAAGGTCTTTCTGTTGCGGTATTGATTGCTTATTGTCGAGCCCGCGTGTGCGGCATCCGTCCGCCTCGGCCGGGCTCAACAGGACAGCCTGGAATTCGGGCTTAGACTGCTTCATGGGGGGCGACCGGGGCCTTCGCCTTCTGCTCCGGCTCTTTCTCCTTAATTTGTCCGTTGTAGTGTGACGTTAGGGAAGCGAGGGGCAGATCAGTCTCCTGAATCGTATTATTCGAAAATCATACGGTTCCACGGGTTTGGCATTGTTAGCTGGTGTAATTTGGAGTTCACCACGCCGCCTTTGTGAGATGAGGATATGTTTTATAAAGATTACATGCATGCTGTATACGGATGACCTGCCTTTTTAGTGGCCAGGGGGGAGCGGGGAAAACCAGCTACGAATAAGCAAGAGACTTACTTCGGCACATGCAGCACGCAAGACTCTGGGACAATACTTTCCACTTTAAGCAGACACCAATCACCGACACTCACTCGCCGGTGAGTGTGAAGGAAACTCGTCGACATACCCACACCCGTCATTACATGGGGCCCAGCGGGCGGGGCGCTGACCAATGACCGACTGGGCGGGAGGCGGGGCTTACAAAAACGAAAGGAGAGTTAGGCCTAGCCCAACATTTTGTCCCATCATCTCAACGCGTCTGGTTTTCCTAGCTTTGGCTGTTTAAGTCGAAGCCAATAACGCCGTTCTGGAAGTGCGCCGGTACAATTTACGCAATACGTCGCACTGACGTTAACTGAGCTCCTTAAGCAGTCATTGTAAGTGATACCAAACAACAGCCACGACCTGACGAGATAAAGAGCAGAGGCACGACACTTGAGACTTTGGGTCCGCCGCTCATTTTCTGAACATTTTTTGAACATTTTTTGAACACTGAAATTGTGCGCAGATCATGCTAAAATGCTTAAATCCATCGATATTCCACCAGATCTTGGAATATTTTTTGTGTTCTGCGCCGTATCTCACTCCCAACCGTCTGCTTAGGCACTGGGGAGTTTCCAACCCTGGCTGCGCATTTTACACACAATAATGTTATGTGTGTAAAATGACACGCACGTTACCTTTGATTTAGAACAACTACGGTACCATAAAATGCACTATTGTGTGTAAAATATTTCACTTTGACGCGCAACTGGCGCTGGAAACTCCCAGATCTTAAGCAGATGGTCGAAGATGAGATTAAGTGTAGAGGAACGCAAAAATATCCCAACAGTTTCATGAGTTTTGTGATGCAAAGTCCAGCGTGATATGGCGATTCTGAATGTTTTATCCAAGCTAAAATCAAAGGCTAAAATCAAAGTCTGTACCTAGGTAGGTACAGACCAGAGTGCCGGCAAATCACGGGCTTCGCAAAGATATCTACCTGGTACCTACCCAGCAAAAACTTATAATCTAATACAAACGATAAATCTATCGACAGTGATTGTGTCGATGGCTGCATATTGTCAACGCTGGACCCTTCTTGCAAAATGCAGTGCGCCTTTTTCGCAATATATGTATATGTACTGTACGTACTATGACATGCACACTGCGAGCGCGAATCGCGTCTGAACACATACTCCGTTTCTGTTGCCTTCTCGCCCGCACATTCGGTCCCCGGGCACGATCAACTTCCAAATTCCACACTTCCGCAAATATGACACGTCATGTGTGTGGGCCCTATAGCACAATGAAAACTACATATTCAGCCTCAAGTCTGCTGATGTAACCAGTGACGTCCCGCACCGCATACCTGGCACTCAGTCCTGACTGGCTTTTGTGTCTTAATGAATCCATTACCTGCCGAGTTTTATATCCTCCAACATCAGATTGTGAAGTTTCTACTAGTTGCTTGCGTTATGCTGACTGGCGGACAACAGTGGAAGCCCGCTGGGAAAACCAATGGCGTCACTTTCATCCTCAGCGAGAACCGTCGCTAAAATGGTAGCTGGTTGCACTTGTTAAGAAACCTCGCCGGTGCACAGATTAGCCACGTTTCCATGACACTAGCAAATCCGGATTTCCCTTCAAATCCCGATTTCAGATGTCATGGAAAGACCTCTTTTAGCAAACTGGATTGGATTTGCGGAACCGGATTGAAAAAGATTTCCCGAGGAAATCCGGGGCCCTGTTCGAGGTTCTGCTTGGGTGATTGCGCAAGCCGTGTGCTTGCAGCCAAACACTTTTTTAATTTTTCTTCAAAATTCAAAAATTTCGGGATTTCAACAAACATCTCACATCTTGCAAAATCCTTTGACAACACTGAAGAAGAGATCCCAGATCCCAAAAGATCCCTCGACAAAATATCAAAAAAGATTCCAGATCCCAGGTCTTTGATGCAGATCTTAGGGATCCGATCCCGAGACCCTTTTTTGGGGATCTCGGCACATGTCTGGTCATTTGTGCACGCACGTGACTGAATATGGTAGGCAATCCGCATATCCTGATGCTTAAAAGGGTTTGCTTATTGAAATGCGGCTAAAGAGTGCTGTTTCATTGGGCCTTTGTGCACTTCGAAACAGCATGGAAGCTCACAGACGGTGTTTCAAGGGGGCTCTGTGGCCAGCAAATGCATTTGACAAGTACGTAACAAAACAACGTATGACCTGACACGATACGTATAAATTTCCTTTCTTATTTCCTGCGACTGTATTTAAGGCTTGTTCAACATAACCATGCCTTGTGACATTTTTCTGTAGGTGTATCTGATATTTCCATCAGATCTGGCTTTCCAAGAAGATGTTTTTTTGTCTTGCTTCGTGTCCTGTTTTAGCCTGTTACTGTCAACATGTCCTTACGTACCATTTAAACGATCACTTTGCATACACCATCGCTGCGTAGATAACTACACCACTAATGAAGTGGTTAGGGTGAAGCCAGAATATTTCTCAGCGGAAGGTGGCGTGCTAAATGTCCGAATTTGGCATATAAAGGGTGAATTTCGAGCCAAATGAGAAGCCTTTTTGAGCAACGCAAATCCATTTTTGGGGCTCAAAACGTCATGCAAAATGGAAACTGCTACAATGGAAAAATCACCTTCTAGAAGCGTAATCAGGATCATGGCTAGGCTGCACAATGCTCATGGGCTGTGCTAAGAGCGTATGAAGGCTCCTCAACTTTGGCGGAGCTAAAAAAAGAATATGCCCATGGTCGTAATGCTTTGCTCGTTGTACACATGGATGGACACGCAAAGAAAACAGAGAGAATGAGCATTGTTGTTCGCCCAACACAGAGCCGTTACGGAGCTCTGGCGGCGGCGATAGAAAAGTCCCGTTTTAGCAGAAACAAGGCTATTGTTGAGTATGAAATGCTAACTTTACTTTAGAAAGGCTGAGCCGGAAACTACTGTTGCTAATTTAGGTCGGTGCTCGAGTACACCATTCAGTTTGGGTAAGTTGCTGTTGAGTGTTGAGCTGAATGCTCTCCACATTAGTTATGCGTTGGAAATATCTCAGCAAAATAAACTGATAAACCGCGGTTGAATTTTTCGTAGTCGTTTCATGCGAGTTCCCTCTGCGTTCTATTTTCTCGTGCTCCGAGCTTATGAAAAGCTGAGGGTTGCTTTTCAAAGCAGCAAAGGGGTCGTTTTCGAGGCGAAGGAGCCTCTGAAAGCAGTACAGAGACCCCTTTGAAACCTCAAAAGCCCTTCGGAAGGTGAGCCCATTTGGAAGCTCAACAATCCTTTCAAAACCCCAAAGAGCCTTTCTGAATATTCGGGAACCTTTCTTAAAACTCCGCCATCTCGTAGGTTCAAGGGGTCCTTTGCGTAGGCCAGAAAAAAAAAATTCATTACCAAAAAAAAACGCGTTTTGACAGTTCGTAGGGTGTTTTTTGGGGGGAGGGGGCTTAGAAGGTCTCTGTTGTCTTTTCTAAATCCTCTGGACCCCGCCTGACGTAGAGGGGCAGCCACCCGAACCCTCTCTCGTCTTCTCCGAGAACAAAGAAAACGATATGGCAGCATTTTCCTGGTAGCCGTAAATACAGGCAAGTTGCCTATGTCTAGTCAAGTTACCTATGTCTTGTCGCGGGGTTAGCTGCAGATTTACATTTGTTCCAGGCCGGTGACCGGCACACAAGCCAGCAACAACGGCGCCAACATCACCAGCACGGAGAACATCACCACCGTCAACGACGACCCGGACGTGCTCACCAACACGGCTCCGGTGGACGTCACCAACTCCCCGACCAACACCAACACGGCCAGCCAGACCAGCTCGGACACCGACACCGTGACCGTCGAGAACAGCTCGACCAACACCAACAACGGCGGCACCAACAACAACACGAACACCAACAACCCCTGATGGGGCGTTGCGGAGGGCGTGCCTGAGAGGTGGCGGGCCGTTTTGTGCCGAACTAAAGCGACTCTCGGCGGGAAACAGGGAAGGAAGGAAGCCATCGTTAGGAAGAAGCCGGGAGCTCAGGAGCTCAGTCAGAGAGCTCGAAGGTCGGCTTCGCGTGTGAGGTACGGACCGGTGGCTCCTAACTGACCGAAGAGACTGGTTTTCGAATCAAGGAGGCTCATTTGCTGTATTTGGTGCGATGGCCCAAGTCTCCTCTGTGTCGCTGAGGTTGAATTTCTGCTTGTTGGTTGACGCGTCTGATGCGGCAGTGAACATGCTGTGCGGTTCGCGCCGATGCTCTTAGCTGTTGAGAGTACAGCGGGCTTGTGAAATCATGTAGAAGCTCATTTGAGGTTCTGCTGCAACCTGAAGTTCTCGCCTCCTCACTTGTTCTCTCATGGTCACAATACGTACATTTAAGATGCATTGTGTCTGTAGCGATGCGCATGTTTTATATAGTTGTTTCCCAGTGATTGCTCAAATGCGCTCCTCTACTGTGATAGAAAACGGCATGTCGTACTGGTTCGCTGTTAGCTCGATAAGACCTCAGCTTCTTGGAACGCTATGTTTTCTACGACGACAGCGCACAGGTCGTTTTAATAAATGTGTTTGGTGTCTCCTTAGGCAGACACAAATATCAACATGCAGAGGCGTCTTGTAACTTATGGTACGTGCCAGATTCTAACATTTCGAAACCTGGTAG
This sequence comes from Capitulum mitella, assembly GCA_030062745.1. NCBI lineage: Eukaryota > Metazoa > Arthropoda > Thecostraca > Pollicipedomorpha > Pollicipedidae > Capitulum > Capitulum mitella. The sequence continues at coordinate 4,836,592 of CP099853.1, read as the reverse complement.
CCTGCAAGATATCCCGATGCAATTCGTGTTTTCAATCGCCATAGAATAATCTTGGAAACCGAAGAGGAGTACGAGTAGTATGAGGGAAGGAACCCGGCTACTGCGGTGTTCTGTTCCTTCGCTTTTGGCATTAATCCTCAGGTGGCCCCCCCCCCCCTATATAGCATCATTACGACTGCATATCCCATCCCCTGACCTTTATCCTCGAGGTGCAGGGAATGATCCCGCCACCTTTCTCGCAGTAATTTTGGACCAAAAAAGACGGCGGCCTAAAAGGCTCATCGATCTGAACACGGTTTTCCAACAGCGGAAAAAACCATATAGTCCCTCACCATGCGTCCAGCAGAGCGGTCATGTGACACTGCTTCAGACGACGTCTGATGCAGAGACACCACAGCTGCTGATGTTGGTTTACGTGTGCTTGTTTTTGTCCGCTGCCTGCGTCCGACGCCATTTTACCTCCTCGTGTAATTAACGCAATGGCGGTACGATTGTATTAACTGAAGCTACATTCTGCTGTTTATTTTCGTCTCAGTGCCGTCTGGTCTTAGTCTTATTCTGCTGGATGCCATTTCCCTTTTCGCATCGGCCAGGTGTAAATGAAAACAACATTCGAGAATTTATATGTAAACCAGGCATTTCGCGAAGTATGGTTGGCAGTGCAAAACGAAAACAACGGTGCTAAAGCTCCGGTGCTACGAAGGTGCCCATAATGTAAACATATTTTAATCAAATAGCAACTTCAGACACAAGGAATATGACAAGCCCAACCAACAACCAAGACGAATGGATTCGTGCAACAATAATGCTAAAAATAAACAGTGATACCAAATTAAACAATGTGACACAACCATCCACAAAGCGGTGATATCTTCAGAAACAACAAAATCGTGCAAAATAAACAAGGACGGAAGCTTCGACAACATGCTGAAAGCTGCTGCTGGATGTTACTACCTTCGTCGTTCTTTCAACGCACAAAGTTAACCGCAAAAGACTGATCACCAATGCTTTCAAGACATTCCCAACATTTCCACGTTCACTCGCCAACAAGACAACATCGCATGAGGTAGTTTCTGCTGTTCTAAAACATACTGTGTCTTCTGCTAGACCACGTTCATTGACGGGCGATCTTCTCCGACAGTCCAAACACCTCCAAGTCCACATGTCTAATCAGGTCATCATGCGTAGTAGTGTCCTCAGTTCCCCAACGCCGCGGTTCTGGCCAGACGACGCTCATTGATAAAGTTACGCTCCCAGACAGTCCAATCACCTCGAAGTCCATATTGAGAACCAAGTCAATATCACACGCTGTAGTTTCTGCAGTTCCCAAACACTGCGTTTTCAGCGACACCAAGGACATTGATGTTGTGACCTCCGGTAGCCGGTATCTCCTCGCGCGCTCACCCCTCCAATCAGCACCACGCGCGGCGGTTTCTACCGCTCTCAAACACATCGCGTCTTCAACCAGACCACGGTCATCGCCGAGGTGATCTTTTCCGGTAGTCCCGGGACGATGATGCTTGCCATCTGAGCCATGTCCTGGTCGCATATGAACGGGAAAAAACCCAGCTCCTGCAGGTGCAGGGCCGTGTGGTACGCCGTGCGGTAGAAGTCCAGGTGGTCGGCCATGGGCAGGTACCTGCAAGAGGCGAGCAAGGACGAGTAGGTGTGAACGCTTGTATGTAGATGGGTTTCGGGGAACTTTTCATCTGTGTGACCTTGTATAGCACGGAGCACAGAGACGTCAGTGAATGATTCTCCAAATAAGTGGAGTGCTTCTCCAGCTCCAATGCTCGTCTAGTGTCATATCTTTCTTAATTTGTCTTTCCTGAGTGACCTGACAAAGGGAGGGTTGGGCCAGTGCTGGCATCAAGCAGAATGTTTTGCGCATTCTACAGAAGGCCCTGTCCCAGTCACTCATGCTTCCAATCACCAATCTTTGAAAATCAACTCATGTGTTTCCATCCTTGCAACAAAACATCAGACACAAAGACTTCATGCACAAAGACAACACAAAACTCTCCTGAAGCCCCACCACGGCACCACATACCTATCAAAGCGCATCTTCACCGCCAACTGGCCGACAGTCGTGGCCAGCACCGACTCCCGCGGCCGCTCCAGCAGCATCTTCAGGTGGCCCCACTCTCCCCCGTCCTCATCAACAGCCAGCAGCTGGACCCTCCCGCCGGAGCGGCCCCGCTGGCGCAGCATGTCCTCCAGCCGGTCCTGCCGCCGCGCGTGGCCCTGCTGGAGCGAGAGACAGCAAGAGACGCTCAGGAGTCCGTGCTAGAGCTCTTCTTTGTGCTGGAGCGCAGGGGTTCGCGCTGGAGACTGCTGCGGTCGGTGATCTTTGTGCGCCAGTGACGGGCTGTGGCCAGTGGCGGACCCATGCCATGTGCAGGGGGAATCAAGTGTCCATCCCCCTTAGCTTGCCTACCGCCAAATGCTGATTTCTCCTCGGAGGTAAAACAGATTTTCTTCTTAATTACTTTAAAAGAAACTCAGGACACTGGAGCCCACCTCCACCCCCCCCCCCCTCCGCTCAGCTGGTGCTTTTCACTCTGTGACGATGATGACTGCCTACGAATTTCAAGAGAGTGGAAAAATTTATCGAAATGTACCAAAGCTTTCTCAACAAAACATGGTGCGGTAAGTAATAGCTACTAAATTGCATTTCATCAAAAAAGATGATAATTACAACAAGACAGCGTTCAAAAACATGCTTTCCAACATGCTAGACGCAGTAACGAAACAAGACGAAACCTTCCCTCGAATACCAGTTTTCACATTGGGAGCTGACAATTAGCCCAAAGGTCCATACCAGATGTCGCGCAACTCCGTTACACTTTCTTAATCAATTTAGCCCGGATGTGTTCAGGTGGGTGGCGTTGGAATCAACGTCCATCATAAGCCGAACTTGTTGCTGGTCTCTGACCCCACCAAACATGTGCTCCCAAAGATGGAGTAATTTTGCTCCAGGCGCCGAACCAGATGGCGCTGGAGGATCTTTACCATGCCGTGCAATTCCATGACACGACTGACCCCTTTCAGCCTCGGGCCAAGTAAAGGTGCCCGTTCCGGGACTAGAGCCCAGTACCTGCCACGCACGGGACTCCGTTGTCTAGCTCATTAACCACCAGACTACGGCAGCCACCGACTCTGAATCACCTGCCCGCCGAAGGGCGCAGTCTCCGGGTCCAGGAAGAGCACGCGGCAGCCGAACGCCTCGGCGTCCCGCCTGAGTTTCTCGCCCGTCCTCCGGTCGGCGCTCAGCGACACGACCAGGCAGTCGTCGGCCACGACGTCGGCGAACTCCGGCTCCAGGCAGACGTACAGCTGGCCGATTGTCGCGGGGAGCCGCGAGCCGGCTCGAATCTGAAACGACGCCGTCGACGTACTGGGGAGAGGGTCGGCACGGGCACGGGAAGGGACGGCGCGCGGCGTTCAGGAAGCAGGTGTAGTCGGACGCGTGGGAAGCAGGCTTGTGTGTGATTCTGAGACGATTTGAATCGATTCTGGGTCAGTTCGGTAATTTTGCTCTTTCAGCGTGAATCGGTATCAGAATCGATTCGCTTCGAAGCCGCAGTAAATCATGATAAGAACTGAATCGCAGACTTGTCCTCACGCGATCATGCTGAACCAGAATGGAATCGATCCACGTTTTTAAAGCCGCCGCGAATCAGAACCATGATCTGGTTGTCCTGCTCAGTGAATCAGTCGGCGACCAGACGCCGATTCATTTGCCGCGAATCAAGCACGAGCCTGTTTGGAAAGAGGCCGGACGCGAGGAGAGCGAGATCGGCTACACACTGGGAACTGTGCCGGCGGCGAACGCCGATTGATAACGGCTGAAATTAAACAGCCGAGACTTTTCACAACGCTTGGCCGTGTCGCCCAACGTCCAGGCGATGAAGAAGCTACTCAGTGTGAACGAGAGGATCGGGATAAAGGGGTCAGGAGTCAGGGGTCACTGTCGCGACCCCTGATCGCCGTCGTATCATTGTGGAATAAGGCGATACGCTCTAAAGCCTGCGCTGACAGTTCCAAAACACAGCGGGAGGGCAAAACGGAGCCATGGGACGTGCCAATGGCGTCAGTGCAGCAGTACAACGTAGCGCTTTGAAAAAAGGCCAGCATGGCAGGACTGGCTTCAGAAAAATTGAATTCTCGCAGATTTAATGTGGGTTTTGATTTCAGTCTGCATCCTTTAGCTCATAATGGGCACAGCATACTGAGTCGTTCACAACAATTGAATAATTTACTCCTATTGAATGTAGTCTGGTACCAAGCCGGAAATGGAAACGTCTCATTGTGAACATGGGCTCTAATCTCAGACATAATATGAAGGAATAAGCTGACTTTTTAATGTGAGAACATAAAAAGCATAACACAGGCTTGCTGTTTTCTGACGTGAACTGCTGGTTTACCGGGTGCACACGTTTCACTCGTCTTATGGATGTTACCACTTATGGCAACCTCCATCAGCTGGGACCCTCGCACATCCGGCCAATACTTCATCCCCCTCAATCACAGCTTCCCTGTTGAGCAAAACTAATAAAACAACGGTCTAATAAAAGACAATGCTTTTCTCAGTACTGAAGGCAGTTGCCGACCAGAGCCCATTTGAAACGAAGTACCTTTTAATCAATAAAATGTAGCTTTTATGCTGATATCAGTCATTTCATCCAAATATAGTGGTTGCTCAATATTAGCTTTATCTTAATAACATCAGATCATTAGAACGCTTGAATATTAGCTCTAAGATATGGATGTTTGTTTAGTCTGGCATTAGAGCACTCAGCAAAAGTGATCATTTTCCCGTGTACCATAAAAACGACCAGACATGAAATTTCTGTTGGTATGTTTTAACTTGCAAACGTTTTGAAAGAGCTGTAAAATCGAGAAGCAGCCTGGGTCGCATTCGCAACTTAGCGCCTCGCATGAGGTGCACCTTCTACGATGTGACGACGGTTTCGCGACCGATGCGTCAAAATCGCCTTCACTGCTTACCACCAGACCGCCGAGCTTGGCCACCTTGCGGCACGCCGCGGCGCCCGGCTGGGTCAGGTAGGCGAAGAAGGCGCGGAGCATGGCCTTGTCATCTTCAGGCATCGGCGGCAGGGCGTTGACCCGCATGTTCGAACGACAGACGTTGCCTGGTATTCTGCGGGTGGAAGTATTCAGCATTGAGTCAAGATACACACAAGTGGTGCAGAACCATCTCCTCTCCTCTTTATCGGTGTTGTTACGATGGTCGTCATTCCATTTCACCTCTCAAACACCGAACAGACTGTGATGTAACTAATGTGTATTTTCAAGGCTTTGGTTCGTCTATCACAAGAACCAGTTTAAAAACATTCTTCATCCTAAGCGTAAAGTAAAGTTGCATACACTAAACAAAATGCTCTATATTGATCAAGCTTTAAGAAGCAAATTGGGTTAGTTCACAGAATGCTAGTGATAACGATTTTAGAACCCCTGTTTGTGGGAAACACAGACAAGTAAAACTCCAATGCACAAACACCACCTTTTGACGCCTGCGGAACAGCTAACAATGATTACGGACAAAAAGGAAACGGAAGAATTCCCACGAAATCTCTTTGAAAATCTACAAATACAGTGTTTGGAGACATAAAATAAAATAGAATTGACTCACGATACTGTACACTGCAATGTGGTTATCTCACTTCAAAACGCGTTTAAGTGGGGCATTTCCTGTAACGACTACAAACCAAGCCAAACAGACCGAAGTGAAATCTTGGACCTTATTAACTAGTATCTAGTATTAGTAAGTATCGTATTAATTAGTATTTAATTTGTATCGAACTGTTCCAAACCAGGCACTAACAAAGAAAAAGCAAAAAACCAGGCCACGAATAACGTAGGCTGCTTCAGACCCAGTTTTTGGAGCCACCGCATACCCACTCGTTTGTGGCCTGGAACTTGATCTTGTGGTTGTGAGTCAGATTTATCATTGTGAACTTGGAGCCGGTGAACTTGATCACCGCCATCGTGGTGTAGAGCACCAGCAGCACAGCGCACCACCGCAAGGCCGACCGGCGCAGCAAGCACCACTGTGGCGCCATCACGGCAACAGCAAGCACCGACTGGAGCACCGGAACGCCCGGGCGGCGTCAGGGAACACCGGGCGAGAGCACAGAGTCACCAGCGAGTACCTTAGGACGCCGGTAATGTGGTGTGTTGGTTGAAATAGCAGCAGGATCGTTAAGGTTGAGGAACTGCCGCAGGAAAGCGTTGTAATACCTTGATATGAATAGAGCCTTTGTGTCGGCAACGAAACTTTAATGCCCTGGTGACGCAGGTGCACCAACAATGGTGACGAAAAATGGGCGATTCAGAATCAGACGATCCGACGTACTGGACAGTCTCAGCAGTGGGAGGGATCCCGCAACCAGAGCTTGGAACACGCGGTTCTCATGCTGCAGACCCGCTCCGTGGCGTTGGAGCGTCTTGTACGCGCGCGAACGTCGCGGCGAGACATCACTTACATTATGTCGAACCGTCCGCTGACGACGGAGTCAGCGTTTCCAGTCGGAGCACGGGTGCTCACCCCTCACTGCCGCAGTACTGGGGCGCACCGGAGGAACACCGAAACTCGCCAGACCGAAACAGAGCACCGCCACTTGCTGGCTTCTCACAGGCCGAACCCCCCCCCCCCAGCGGGCGCACACCCGATCGGAGAACAATGAACTGGAACACCAGAGCACCGGGGTGCGGAGCGCCGGATCACTGGAACACGAAGAAGAGCGCCCGAACACCAGAAACCGGAGATCGGAACTCCGGAGCACGGAACGCCACGACACGGAAACGGATATTACCCACCACGGATATATGATACATAAACGGAAATATATGTATAAAACACTGGGGCACGGAGCACCAGAGCACCGCGCCGCGGTACACCACGGCCGGAGCACGCACGGTCACACCACGCTCAGGCGCCTGGGAGTGAGAGCGGTCTGGACCTAACCCCACTCGCCCTCGACCATGAAAAACAGCCGCCCGGCAAAAACAGGCGGCAGGTCGCCGACCCCGCCCGAACTCCGGGCCTCCGCCAGACGGCGGGCAGGAGGGAGGGCAGACAACCCTCTGCTTGCCCGCCTGTCTACCCGCCTCCGGGCAGGCGGGGAGCTGTTGACGGTCGTGGAGCATGGTTGACTGGTTGTCGCTGTACTGGCGGTGAAACGGGAAGAAAAAACGTTTCTGTGACCTACATGGAATCATCACATGGTACCTGGCAGGCTGCCCTGTTTTATGCACGCTTGAGAGCAATGTATCCAGCTGTTACTGTTACTTGGAGATACGTATCGCCTGTTACCATTCCAGTGCATTTCTGGACTTGAATTTTGGTATGTCCGGATTTCCAAAGTGGGTGCAAGAAGCTTCAGTTACAACTGATAAATTCTGCTTGCGCTTGATATATTCGCGCTTCAGAAGCAGTAGAAAATAACAATCACAGTTTTTTTCCTCTACCCCAGCCGCTTTACCGGCACTTGTTCGAATGGCTCAAAATGAGCGGTTATGACGGCCGACCGGTATTTCCCACATTTCGTCACGTATCTCATGAGCTGATGCGCATCCTGCGCCGTGGTCGGAGGCTTAGCTGGCAGACAGTCGTCAGACAGGCAAACAGACGGACAGACAGACAGGAACACAGCCGGTTTCCTCTCCTGGCAATGTCGACACAATCCCCCGGCGTTCGGTGTATGGCTCGCGTGTCATCTAGAAACTGGCCAATACATGGTCATGCTGAGTATTATAAGGTTATGTTTAATCTTTTGCGGAAAACTGACCTTTCGTCACAAAACCAGTCGCTTCCTGAACTTGCTCAGAATTCAGTTTGCTGGATTGTTTAGAGATGGAAAATTGTGCGGCATTGTGCTATATATTATATTGTAATTGAGTAACTATGATGATGTTTTGAGCCCACGGGGTAACATACTCGTTTTAGAAGAAGGAAGAGTTCTTAGTGGATTTGCTTGATTAGATTCAGTAGAGCCGCCTAGTGGTTCGTTTACGGATGCCTTGACTTACGAGAAATCATTCCGTCAGTTTCAGAAACGTCGGGATAATTATCTCTCCAGATTGCATTTTATTCAAGCAATAGAATACGCAGATACCAGAAGCATCGTCCACAATCCACAAACGAAGGAGCACGGAAATGCAGGTGGTTCATGTCTTCTTTCGTCAGGTCTTTAAACTTGAACCACATAACGTTGTTAAAAACTGCCTTTGGATAGCTGTGCTAAAACTCTAGCCAATTTTTTTAAGAGTTCCTTTGCTTGTGGATCGATGAACTGCGAATTTTTCAGGTCACATCTTCACCTACTCGCGGCCAAAAAAGAAACATGCACGGAGCATTGCTTGCTGCCCAAAAATTAGATCACCATATACATCAATAAACAAAAGTAACCTTTGCGATTGCATGATGTAAAGTAGACCTGATTTAAAATCTAGGTCTCGGAATACGGTTTTGCTTTTGCTGAATCTCAAGAGGATCAGATCTAGATGGATCCCATCTCATTTAAATGTCGCCAATAACATGTCGGGTAATCAGTCGTCTACAGAATTACGCAACAGCACTTGGATGGATAGTCCGGGAAGTGAACTTTATTTTCGCTTCCGTAGATGAAGAATTCGCCCTGCTTGCCATCGTAGCGGTAGGTGATGTGGTTTACTGGCACGGACTGCACACTGTGTTTCTGCAACAAAGAGAAAAGACATTGTGACGAAGCACTCCTAAACTGGCCTGATCTACTCTGAAAGACCGCCAGTCCTATACGATCATGTCCAAATATTTATTACACACGATTCATGTTCTTTGGTCTACTAGTAACAAAGACCACCATCACAAGGTCGAGACGGATCATGGCAGAGCAAATACATTATCATCCGTAAAGCTCCATATTTTGGTTGTCATTACCCACAAAATTATTCCGCCTCTCGGTCCCTTTATCCGATTAAGATGCGGGTCACCAGGCCTTGATCGAGGCTGACCTCACCCCGGTTGATTCCACTATCGTTTCCCCGTTCGTCTAATGCATAACGCCCGTCTAACGTCACACTATGTCGTCAGCTGTCTGAAAATCCTCTCACTGTCACGGATTCCCTCGGCCCACCCCGAGCCTCGCCTGCGTGAATATCCTCCCACTGCCGCGCTCATCGTCCAACATCTTCCGTCGAACGTCCCGCACGTCCAGGATGCTCACCTGCCTGAAGATCCTCTCGTCGGCCCACTGCGTGGCGTGCTTGGTGATCAGCTCCTGCGAGCTCTCCCTGATCAGGTGATCGGGGAAGCCGAGCAGGGGGTAAACCCGCGCCTCCTCGGCCGAGAACACCTCCTGGCCGGACACCGTCTTGATGAGGTTGTCCGGCAGGTCCGTCCGCTCCACCACCTTCACGTCGTCGTGCACCTGCCTGCCGGCCGGAGGAAGCGTAGGCCGAGCGTGACGGCGCCGGATGCGTCGCAGGTCGGCAGCGCTTTGCTCACACTGGCTCTCACCGTGGATGTAAGTGCGGTTCAGAAATTGGGGGGGGGGGAGCAAGCTGACTGGAGCCCACCAAAAATAGGCTAGATGACGGATAAAAGAGCTTTATCGGACGCTGCATGACAAACTATGGCTGAAATCCCGTTTGTTAGATTTCAAAGTTCGAAAAATTATATCCCCAATGGAAATGCCAATCTGATACCTTAAAAATCAGGGGGGCAAATCACCACTTCTGAAAAACTGCGGGAGCATGTCACCCGTGGCTCCCGCAGAGACTACAACAGCTCTCACATTTCGTGGAAAACCGTCTGTAAATGTCTTCGCGCGGCGGCGTGAGGCACCCGATTTGTTTGCCTGCTCGTGGGTTACGACGCACAGACTCTTGTGCTCACGCGTCCGAGGTCTTGCCTCAAGTCTGGTGCCTCGTCAGACACAAGTGGCAGACACAAAGTGTCATCCGTGGCGGACATCCGCCTGCCGACCAGGCCCAACGTCCCTGTCCAGTCTCACTCGAACGCCAGTGCAGAGGGCAGCACTGCCGCACGACCCAGCAGCGAGGCGGGCGCCACGGCGCGGAGGCAAGCCAGGCTTATCTGGATGCAAACGGCGGTTTGGCTCATGCGTTTGTGCTGTTTTTCGGTTTGATGTAAACAGCAGTTGTTGTGTCGTATACGAGGCCAGGCAGGGCGGTTTGAACGTGTCGCTTAGTCAGCGCTGTGAACTCGTCTTGTATCACGCCAAGTTGGCATGAAAAAATATCTAGACGCAAGGAACGTTGATCTTGATCTCATTTTCACGGTGAAACGGGCTGTGAGCCGTTTGAGACAAAATCGATGTGACCACAGATTTCCCAGTTCTCCACGCTGCGGTTTAACGTGTTTTTGACGACACAAATCGAATGTAAATCACACCTAAATCAGCCCGTCTCGCGACCACAACTTTGCCTGATAGCCCGATAGCCACTGGGAGGCCAACCGTGATAACTAAAGAATGCTTATGTATTACCGTTCAACCATGAGGCGGCGCTCTGCAGTGGTTACCATACTCGCCTTACGACCGAAAGGTTCCCGGTTTGGGTCAGACTAATAGCAACATTTTCCTGCCCCCCCCCCCCCCACCCCAAACAACCGGCGTGAGAGGTCGCGACACAGAACGGTCCCGGCAGTCTAGTGCACCAATGAACAACCCAACAGCGAAGCCCACATAAGTGCCCATAAAACCGGAGACCCAAATGAGCGCCCCTCGCACTCACCACTGCACGGTGAGTTCCACGTAGCACCTGATGTTGCCAGCTGCCTCGCACGTGGGACAGTTGACCATGCCTTTTCCATGGCACGTGAGGCAGCGCCTGGAGCGACGTCCGTGGCACCAGTTGCACTGGTGCGATCGGGGGCCTCTACAGTGCGGGCACTGGCGCTGTAAACGGGGTGCGACGGTGGGACGGCTGGGCAAGAGACGCAGCTACTATATTCAGCCAGGGCATACTATTCTCTCATTCTTTACTAGGACAGCCAGTGTTACTATAAGAGTATTAAGCGTATTTACAGCGTATTTATTAGCCAGTGTTAGGACCGCGTCAATCCCAAAAAGGATATGGGGGAGGGAACGAGCGTTTCGTAGGGCGAATGTGAAATTTCCAGAGGGCGGGGCACATCCCCACCGGTGTCCGTCCTACGTCCATGCGGGACAGGACGCGGAGCTGAACCGGGCCGTGCAGGTCAGTTAGTTGTAAAGAGGGGTAGTCAGCCTCATTGAGGCATGATTTCACTGACGAAGGTGGTCCAATTCATGCTGAAATACCTGGGCAAAGCGACCCTATCAGCGGTGCAAACTCCACAGAAGTGAACAGTTAACTAGCCAAAAACTTGCAGTTAAACTTAAGAAAAAGGCGACGAGTAAAAAAGCGTTATGGAGCCATGAGACGACCATCGCAAACACTCGCGGATGTCGCTGTTTTAAAAGGCATGAAGGTATGATCGTTCGCGACGTTGGGAACATCCATTCATTTACTGTGTGCGCCCACCCCACATGTCAACACACATGCATGTTTACGTGACGAATCTTTGGGTGCCCAATCAATACAGGGGCTGTCGAGGCGGCCACAAAAGGCTGCAAGATTACGCCCATGTAAACACCATCGGACGGACAGACGGGGCGCCGGGTGCTTACGAAGCCTCGTCCGTGACAGCGGGAGCAGCGCACATCCCGGTTCCCTTTGCAGTCGTGGCAGATCCGCACGGAGTGCGTGTTGGGCACCTCCACCACCGAGTTCAGCGTCTGGGAGAGGCAACACGGAGCGTTGGCTCAGTGACCTCACGCGTCCAGCGTGAAAGGCGCTGGTGGCGGATCCCAACGCAGAGATGGCGTCGTGTTTATTATCACGCCGCTTCGAGCACAAGCAGATGACGTCATTTTAAAAGTAACCAACGCAATTACGCGGCGATGTAACACTTGAGCATGGGATACTTTTGGTCTCGCCAACGCATCGGTGGCCTTTTCTCCATCGAAGCGATGCCTGTTGGAAATGACACAAGTCCTTGCAGGAGGCTCGAAGGCCCACAGCCGGTGACATAACAGACCCTGCATGGCGCCGCGTCCAGCACGGCTGATCCTGCCCTTTCCCCCAGCGCTTACCTGGTACCACTGGTCGGGCTGCAGCGTCACCAGTATGTCCCACGGCCCCGGCGGGGGCCCGATGTTCGGCGGCACGGGCTCGCCCCTCCAGGGAACGGCCTGCCACCTCGTGATCCGTCTCTCCGTCATCGACGTCAGGCGGTACTGCAAGGGCGAGGTCGAAAGCGGGGCGTGTCAAGGCCGCTCGGCAGTGTTGGAAACCTGGTTTTTCTTCCTGATGTCGGAGTACAGATTCTGTTTTCGAGTATAAAACGTCATGCCTTTACGTGAGAAACATGGAGTAACTAGGTGCTGCAAGCAAATGTGGCCAGCAGGGACGGATCCAGCGGCTCCGTTTGGGCAGCGGGCAAACCAGTTTCTTATGTCAACATTGTGGGTCAGCGGAGTCGTTGACCGGAAGGGAAAGCCGCCGGCCGTGGGTTCGGAGCGCACTTCAGCGGCCAAGTGTGGATGGTAAACCATCAACCAGAAGGGGGAACGCTGGGCAACTTCAGACTCTGTTTGAGTAAGAATATCCATGTCAGGGGGGAGGCAAATGACCATTTTGGAGCACAAAATTTTTCCTGGAATATACATTTTTTGGTGCTCCTTGGCAAAAGAAAACGACAGTTTTCCCACAACGAAGTTCGGTGAGCCGTCTCTCCGTTATCGAGGTTAGGCTGTACTGAAAGGCCAAATAAAGGTCATTTCGAATTCATCTGGACATGACGTGACGTCAGCCCATGACGTCCTGGCTCCGTTTGGACGTCAGAGGCTGTGCTTCAGTGCTAATAAACGAGCACGCAAGGCATTTGGTCAGCCAGTCAGCCATCACCGTCAGTTCGTACCACTATCGTCAAAGAAAGGCGTTTTAAATTCAGTCGCAGGGGTGTCGATTTGTATTCTTTTGAGAGGACCCCGGCCCTCCCCATGTTGATTTGGGACTCATCATTGTTGCTTTGCGCCCTTCCTCCGCCCCCAATGTTTTCTACCGGCTTTGAAGGGAAATGGGCAATAAAAGCGAAAAGAACGGCCTCAATAGACAAGAGATGACAAAACGTGAAGAGTAAAACTTTAACTGAATTGTTCATCCATCTATCCATCCATCTTCTATCTTCTACGTATATACATACCTATATACATAGGGACATATGCAATTTTTGTTTGTTAAATAGCAACAAAAAAGTTATAAATCTCTGTCAAACTTTGGTGAGCTAAATCCGTTGAGAAATCCACGTTTCGGGGGAGGTTAGGTTGTCGGAACCTGGGCTCGCCCCCCCCCCAATTATGTACAGAAATTGACGCCTCTGGTCAGTCGGTCCACTGTTGTTTGCACTTGACGCCAATCAGCTATACAGATACGATACTGACGATACGTCACGGTCACCGGAGGTCAACTAGATACACGGTAGAAAAGACCAAAGCACTCTCACAGCAATACAAGGTGGCTCATGAGATGGCAGTTGGAGACGATCCAACTGCCAGAATACGGCACGTATCACTCCTGACAGTAAGCACCAGTTTTCCATCATGGTGAAAAACTGGTCTTGAAAAGTAAAACAGGGACCGCAACTTGCGGCCACATGACTGAGAGTACGCAAGCATACGTCAAAGCCATTCAAAGTCAAATTACGCCAAAAGGAAGTCGGCGCATCATCGCAGCACTCTAAGAAGTAGGTTTTTCGAAATCATTTTCCCCAGCAACCCAATCGCGCTTCGGTAATTTTGTCTGGTCTCCAAGACGACCATCGTAGACAGCAATAACATGTCTTTCACCCAAGGAACAACAACAATCGACACCCCCTTAAGCGGTGGCGCCATCGGCGACTTCACCCACCTTGAGTGCCGGCACCGGCTTGACACTGACCACCTGCATGCTTGTCACGGGGCCCTTGCTGTAGCAGCAGTGCTCGGCCACGAACTTGGCCACGTGTTCGCGTACCTCCGCCTCCGTGGGCACGTGGTGTTGCACGTCCACGTTCCCGTGGTTGGGAGGTGGCGGCGGCATCGCTGGCGGCGGCGGTGGCATCGCGCCGCCTGCCGATCGCAGGCGTGTCAGACGGTGTCGAACAGCGTCAAACTGTCAGAATGTGTCGAATGATGTCAGACGGAGCCAGACGTTTTCTTGACAGTGCCAGGCGATGTCAGACGCTGGAAGATGATTTCAAGATGTGCCGGACGATGTTAAGTTGTGTCAGACAGCGTCATGCGGTGTCAGGCCATATCAGATGGTGACTGAAGGTGTCAGACGATATCAGGTGGTGCCTGGCCGTGTCGACAGCCGACAGGCGGTGTCAGTGCTTGAATATGTCAGGCGTAAGAGATAGTGTCAGAGTTTCGTTAGGTGTCCGAGGGTGTCAAGCGCCGACAGACGCCGTCGCCTGCTGTCAGACGGTGTCAGATGGTGTCTGCTGGTGTTCCGCGGCACAGTGTGGCATCGGCTGTGCTCAGGGTGTAGGGAACTCTCGGACGGTGGCCGGCGTCAACAAGTGACGTCACGTCGTGGTACGTCGCGGCAAACCAAGTGATGAGGCATCATGAGGGTCCACTAAGTAATGCTCGCCGGTACTGGGTCGTGCCTGGTATCATCACAGTGTCATGTTGAGTCCCGATGCAGACGGTGCAAGGAGCTGTCAATGTTGCTTGCGCTTTGGAAGAAGGCTGCTTGTCACGGCGTGACCTTGTGTTTCGTCCTTGAAAATGGTTTGTCCGTGCTCGCAGCGCTGTTTGGTTGACGCACATATTAATATCACGTTGATGCAAGGAAGGTATCAAACGATACGCAGACGGAACTGAGACAAATAGTTGCCCCTCCTCCCCAAAAAGGAAAAAACGATCATAAAATAAGACGAAGGATGAAGAAAAACGTCCCGTGGCATATGACGCAGCGCTTGTCATTCTTCAGTGTTTATCACTACAGGGTAAACATAAAACCTGATGTTCACCTGGCAGACTACGTAAGAAGTCAATGATTCTTAATAAGCAGTTCACTCTGCCAAAATAATTGTCCTTGGCACTTCTTCTAAAAGATCATGCACGCAGCTGTAAGCGCGTATCCTCCACCTACCCCAGTAAAAGCCGTCCAGCAGCCATATAACACTGACTCGGTCGAGCTCAGCTGCGTCCTTTCCTTCCACCACCAGGCGTCAACTTCTCACCTCCGGTGAAGTCGAGCCCCTCATAGCCGGGCAGCTTGTCCATGGAGTCGATGGGCGGCGTGGTCGGCGTCGGGTCGCTGCCCTCCCCCAGGTCGTCCCCCGGGCCAGGAAAGGGGGACGCCCCCAGACCGGCAGCCGTCTGGGCCGACTCGGGCTTCAGGAAGCCTGGTTCCGGCGCGGTCGCCCCCTGCTGCTGGTACTGCTGCGGGTACGGCCCTGGCTGGCTGGAGTACGGCGAGTACTGCGGCGGGTATTGGCCCTGCTGCGGCGTGTACTGGCCCTGAGGATACTGGCCCTGAGGATACTGGCCCTGCGGGTACTGACCCTGAGGGTACTGGCCCTGAGGGTACTGGCCTTGGGGAGGGTACTGCGTCGGTGAGGCGTTGTACTGAGTGTAGGCTCCAGGAGGACTGTAAAAGGTGTACTTCTGGTCCGCCATGGTCTGTCCGACAGGACGCTAAGCCTTAACGAATGGTAGTGATTGTCGACTGACGAAGTCAGTGAACGACGCGAAGGAGAAGAGTGGGCGACGTGAGAGCTAACGATGGAGTCCGATGGTGAGTTGGTGGAGAACGGTAGCGATCGGGACTGCAGTCGGTTGAACTGGCAACAGCTGGCGAATCTTGTCCGGCTGGTCGTCTGGAACGTTAGGCCGAGTGTTCCACTGCTTCGTGGGGCGGTAGAGGACGACTTCCTCTCCCCAGATTGGGCGTTTCAGGCGTTCTGAGGCTGACTTGTGCGGTCCGAGCTCACGAGGGAACGACCTGCAGCACGAATGATGTGCGTCAACGGGAAAGTTTTGCGTCATGACAATGACAGTCACCAGAATCATGCGTGTCCGAATACACGGTCATTTGCGAAATCGAAAGATACACATAATTCCACGAAATCTGATATTCTGTGACCTGTGCTATCCGGAAACGATAGTGCAGTTTGCAGATGAATGCCAAATTGTCCAAAGACAAGTTGTCGTGCTTCTATGCTTTAAGCAAATTCCGATTCGTCACGCTCGAGTCCTTGGCTTAGGGCGAAAAACACGGTGCTGCGGGGCGCCAGTTCGACAGTCGCCTCCGCCAGTTCCAGCTTGTTTCCGTTCCCGGACTCTACGCTGATCCATTTTGTGGCGCAGCCAAGCGGAGGGCGACGGGCACGACCGTCCCTCCTGGAGTCTATCAGGAGCCTTAAGGCCGCCAGCGGCGCCGAGACGGCCAGGGGCCCTGGGATGGTAAGAGGTCCCAAATCAGCGGCGCCGAGACGGTCAGGGGCCCTGGGATGGTAAGAGGTCCCAAATCAGCGGCGCCGAGACGGTCAGGGGCCCTGGGATGGTAAGAGGTCCCAAATCAGCGGCGCCGAGACGGTCAGGGGCCCTGGGATGGTAAGAGGTCCCAAAACAACCAAAACAATACCCATAATATAATGCGGCCGTCGCAACCAGTGGCCGTGAAATGGTCGGGGCTCTGGGATGATCAAGGCAATGGGAATTTCCAGGGCCTTGGTACTGTCAAGAATCCTGAGACGAAAAAGGGGCCCCGCGAAGTTGTCGGGAGCGTCAGGCAGTCAGGCGCTCTCGTACGGTCAAAGGTCACGGGACGATCGGGCCTGAGACGCCCATATACTCTGCGACTGTCAAAACCCCTGATACAGTCAGGGGCACTGGGACGGTCAGAGGCCCTAGAATGACACATGACCATGAGACGGTCAAGGGCCTGGGCTTGGGGCCTGGGTCAAGGGCCTGGGGCCTGGGCCAGGGGCTCGTAATAGTAAAGGTCTTGGGACAGTCATGAGCGCTAATACAGTGATGAGCCTGGGACGGTCGGAGGGCCTGAGATGGGCAAGGGTCCTGTGACTGTAAAGGCCCGCGGATGGCCAGGGCCCTGGAACATTCAGGGGCCTAGGGATCATGACTCATGACTCATGACATGAGTGACATGACATGACTCGCGGAAGAGTCACGAGTCCTGAAACAGTCAGCAGCCTACGAAGGCCAGAGGCCTTGGGACGTTCAGGGTCAGGAGTCCTGGGACGGGACTTTCAAACCACCAGGGGCCCTGGGATAGTCATGGCCCCTGAGATTATCAGGAGCCTGCTGCCTTGGGACGTTCAGGAACCATGGGACTCAGGGGCCCTGGGATGGTCGGGAGAGCTGAGACAGTAATATAATGCTACGAAGAATGGTATTCGCGTAAATAGGTTGAATGAGCTGTTTAAGGAGCGCTGAACTGAGCGCTGAATGTTATACCAACGGCCCGATGGACCTGGGTTTCTTTCTTGGGCAGACCGTCAACAGCGAGAAACACTCCCTAGAATGAGACCTAGCAGGACAGAAAGAGCTGCGATTCGGCCAGCCGTGGCTGAGGGGGATTTCTGACAGCAGATGCCTGCAGTTCCTTTTTCTTGTGCAATCGTTACGTTTGTCTTCATATCACGGGTAACGCTGGGCTCCCATTGTCCAACGAAATATTACGCCGAGCGGTGGCAAGACCCCAGCGTTTTGATGAATGGCATGGTGTACGGGCATTAACAACGCGGGGACATCAGTACCACAGATTCAGTATTAAAAATGTGAGCCCAAGTGCCCTCTCCCTTCTTCCAATGCCCATCAAAAGCTGTTTATAACTGGACGTAAAGACTGCGCTTTCGTTTCTGAGATGCATCCAGCGCATGCAAAGACAAACGAAGAAAACAAAACAAAAACAAAACGACGAAACAAAAAACGAAAAAGGGCATCTCAGAAGACTTACAGTTTCGACACCATTTTTTGCGTGCTTCTGTGCCGGAGGGGGGTGGGGGGGTATGCTGACACACGTCACAATATCACTTAAATCAATGATTACAGTACTAGACCCAAGCTTCCTCCAAGGTGCATAGACGGCACTCCTGGAATGACTTAAAGTGTGTACTTTGGAGGAAAAATGTAACTTCGCTTTTATTTGACGGTGTCGGACATATACAAACTGAGCGAGCATCTTAAAATCCGTAACGGAGCAAGCGAGGACCCTGGGCAGCGTCATGTAAATAACCGACATCGGAAACTGGGCGTGTAGTGCTGAAATGCCGAGCCAGGCTATGACCGAGGGCGCTCTGCCGCCTCGTTCTGAATTTATGATGCATTCCCTCGCCAGTTTTCGCTATTTGGCACAGTACAGCGGAGTGCGACCCGCTGCCGTTTCCAAGCGTGACGTGACAGAGCGACGAGACGAGGACCGACGTATGGCTTGGTTTTCCAGCTAAATGTTCACAATTAGGCCCTTCTCGATTTCGCAGTGACGCTACAGGCCACCTCGAAAGAGGTCATGTCGGAGGGTTTTGGATTCAGTTACGTTCTGTGTCACATAACCTATAGAGCACTTTTAAGCGGCCGAAGACGACTGCTGATGATGAACAGGGACTCAGACACCGTTGGCATGTGATCAACGTTTCCGGTTAAGGCATGACCTCTGTAAGGTTGACAACAGGTCAGAAAGGTCAGGATCTTCATTCATGATTTTGAATTAAAATGGTCTTGATCCAAGTAACGGCTGCAGTGTCGAGGTCACGGACACCATGGATGGCACCCATGTTGAAGACATGGGTGCCAGAGTAAGACTGAGTGATGTAAAGTACCTAGAACCCATGATGTCCGATGGGGAACGTCAGAGTAACGTAATTCCCGAAGATCTGCCCTCAAAATAAAGGTCACAGGTCGATGATCTATCAAGGTAGGGCTTCAGATTTTCAGATAATAGGTAGGCACTCCCAAAAATCAGCTAAGCGAAACTGAAGAACAATTGAAGCGGCCGTTCTGGGAAAACCTGCAAAAAATCTCAGGGGGTCACACCGAACCACCTACATGTACTGGGCAGAGTTGATTATGATTCGGATAAAAAACGAGTATTACGGACAAAATAAAAGTAACCGAAATTAGGATGGAAAATTACGTCATGATAATCCGCCACTGTTTCCACGCCCGTGACGAAAGACTGTCTACAGACATGACCGCAGCCATGTGCCCCGCCCGCTGCGGAGCCCTGACGCCGCCACTGACTCGCCGCAGTGTTTAGTGCCCGTTCAACCAATCGTCCATTCTGCAGCGCGAACCTGGCTCTCTCGAGACGGCTCTGCACGTTCCAAGTGGGTCAGTCGTCGGGGTCACTGGGCGGGGTAATAACAAACGTCGACGGATGACCTTGAGATAGGACAACGACGCGCCCCGCCCCTACCTGTCTTTCTCTACCCCTCACGTGGTCGGCACGTCGGTAATGGTTGAGCAGGCTTCCCACTTCTCATAACTCTAAAAACCCACGTAGTTGCCAAGCCAAATTGGTGTCAAAAGATGCGCAATTGAAAAACAGGTCAAATGCAGGCTTTTGTGCCTTATTAGTGCTACAACTTCTCCAAAATAACCTTTTGAAGTGGTCCAATCGCCCACCGCCTTCACAATTAGCACGACGGCAAAGGACGGAGCATCTCCGCGAAACAGATCAACGCCAACCCACAAGGGTCCACAGTTTGCGAAGGTTTCGTGAAATATGACGTCACTGAAAGACTTACTAAAATGTAGCCATCTCGAAATACGAAATCTGGCGGTGTTGAAACGGGACAGGTCGAGGTGAACTGGGACCGATCAAGGACAGGCGTAAGTGTCTGGGAGAGAACAGGGACTGAGAAGGATCACCGGCATTGCACATGGATATGGAATCGGACCGGGATGGGATAGGGAGAGAGATCAGGACTGTATGGGAACGGGCATTGAAGGGTATTGAAACGGGACGGTGGAAAGACGCTGGGACAGGAAAGGGGCAAGTAAAGAGATGGCGGCGGGAAAGGGACAGAGAGGGACGGAAAAGGGAGGGGAACATGAAGGTTTGGTAGGTTAGGTTAGGTTAGGTTAGGTTAGGTTAGGTTAGGTTGATCGGTCCCAGTCCAACTCGACCTGTCCCGTTCAATACCGCCAGATTCCTTCTTTCGAGTTTCGAGATTGCTGCATTTTAGTAAGTCTTTCAGTGACGTCATATTCCACAAAACCTTCGCAGACTGTGGACCCTTGTGGGTTGGCGTTGATCTGTTTCGCGGAGATGCTCCGTCCTTTGCCGTCGTGCTCATTGTGAAGGCGGTGGGTGATTGGACCACTTCAAAAGGTTATTTTGGAGAAGTTGTTGCACTAATAAGGCACAAAAGCCTGCATTTGACCTGTTTTTCAACTGCGCATCTTTTGACACCAATATGGCTTGGCAACTACGTGGGTTTTTAGAGTTATGAGAAGTGGGAAGCCTGCTCAACCGATACCGGCACGTCTACGTAAGTTGATATCAAGGTAGCCACACGCTGGTGGCGGTAGGCTGGGAGACGGGGCTGGTGGGGGGGGGGGGCTGGGAAATGGCAGAAAGCGACGGGGGGAGAGGGTGCCCGTCGGCAAAGGCTGAACAGCTGTGACAGGCAATAATGGGTGTAACCATGTAACTAAATGGGGGAGGCACGCCACTGGGGGATATGTCCTCCCCAATTTTGGCAAGACGGGCTTTTGACCTGCGTCCCAATTTCAGTCCGAAAGTGAACGTTTTTCGCAATTTTCCGTCGAGAAGTAATATTTAGGGTCAGACTGTCGCCTCTCCCCCTTCTGAACTGTTCCACCCAATTCCTGGGACGTGGATGCACCCATGCACGCAACCGACGATATGGCGCCCATGGCCGGTATTCAGTGCGTGCGCACTCGACCACAAAAGCGACCTTCGCGCGCTCTTCATGAGCGCTTAGTTAGAGGCGATAAGCACATGGTCGTCCTTGGACAGTTGGCTGGCCTGTTGCCACGAGGGCGGGGTGCCTGCTATCACGCCCCGGTCCACAAACTGTGGGCGGGGAGACGCATGCTCGTATACTAGTTCTAGCTGGGAAGAGACACGCTTGCTCGCTCCGACCGCTTGCGATCCGGATTTGCGACGCTTCCGGCGCATTTCCGGGCGGCGGGAGTCTCACCTCTGGTTGGCTCAGACGGCTGTGGATTCCGTTGCTCCAGCGCGCCGGCCCTTGCGCCGGCCGGGCGCGCACCTCGCTGGTGTCCGTACAGACAAGGAGACGATCTATGGCACTGGCGGCGGCGGCGGCGACCTCGGCGCCTGCGCCGCGCCGCTAGAGTGTACGAATTTTATCAGAACGAACACGAACGCCCGAAATTCCCAACTGTTAGAGAGTAGCGGTTTTGGAAGCGTGAGAAGACTGTTGTTCTTCTTGGGACGAACGATCGGAGAAACGATGGCTTCACATACAAGCTGCATTCTTGCCAGGGGCACTGGCGGATCCGGTGGTCGGAGGGGTATCTCGGTCATGCCTCCCCAACCGCGATTGTGGGGGGGAAATGGCCGTTAAAGTTGCTGGAACTTCGAATCCACTCCATGGCCAGCGTCTTCTACGCCCTCTCCCCGCCCTGTCGATGGCCTACCATTCATACTCAGCCGCTAAAGTCTATTTTGAACCCACGGCCAGCGTTTCCCACCCCTCCCCCCCCGGTCAACAACTGCGCTGACCTACCATACACACCCGGGAAACTCTGGCTCCCCCCCAAAGAGAGATGCTCGATACGCCCTTAGAGGTGCGGCAGCGTTCCGTTACCAGTGTGTTGTCTTTCGCGAAATTACTCGTGTTTAGACATTTTACGATATGGAAGTTAAAAAACCGGTCGTGTTCCTCCCGACCCGTGACACCATTCCCTCCACGAAAACGTGATAACACGCACATCCCCAGATACACTGTCCACTAGCACATACTCAAGAAACGCGTTGTCCTTCGTGCGTAACAGACACATAAATGGCAGGTAAAACGAGCGTGAAGCGAAATCACCAGTCTCCTGGTTTAAGTCCTTTGTTAATTTCCGCGACCAAGGAGAAAACACGAGTGAAGACCAGCCCAACAAACACATACGTCAGCTCTGCTACTGCTTCATCAGCACGCATTATCTTATCTGCTAATGCGATACCTGTTGGCAATTCAAGACATGGGGAATCGATTCTGCTCACAGTCCAGGGTGATTCTGATTCTGATTCCGGTTCAGACTGGAAAACAGAGAATCGATTCGATTCTGATTCATGACCATATTTGACTGCAATGAATGGATTCGATTCGTGATTCACGTTTCACTCCTCGATTCCCGATTCACTGTGGCAGGGGCGTATGCAGGGGGATGCCATCGGTCCATGGCATCTCACTCGGGGGTCGAAGGCGTCCCTATCGGGAATACCATTTACTGGCTGATGGGGCCCCGAAGGCGCAAGTTGTGCTCTCGAGAGCCTTAAGGGCGACTCATGAGTCCTAGAAGTGCCCCGAGAATGGAAAAAAGAATCAGTTTCTCGAATCAACTTAATGAATGAAGGCCCAAAAGTGCCACAAATCCCGGAGAAATTCCCCACCCCCGACAGCTCAAAAGGCTCCCATGAGGTCTAAAAATGCTCCGATGACGAAAAGAATGCCCTAGAGAATAAAACGCCGCTCCAAACCCAGAAGGGACGCCCCCTAGGGCTGAAAATGCGACCATGTGGTCTGAAAATATGTCCTGAGGTCTATGAGGACACACTGAAAAATAAAAGGACGCTCCAAACCCTCGGACGGACTAACGGCGTCCCGCCAGAGGCCTGATTCAAATGACCCTGTAGTCTATGTTTCGAGGGCCAGAAGGGGCCCTAAATAATCAAAGGGATCCCAGCCACTGGAGGGGCACTCCTGATGGCTCAAGGGACGTCCCAAAGGCTCCAAAGGACACACCTAAGGGTTGAAGGTTCGTCCCGAGGTCTAGAAATTCCAGAAGAAGGAGGCTCCAAGACATTAGAGTGCGCTCCAAACCCCGAGGGCCCAAAAAGCGCCCCTGTGGTATTAAAGTATGTCGCAAGGTCTAGAAGAAGGCCCTAAAAAACAACAGGATGCCCCAAACCATGGAGGGGCCCCCCCCCCCCAATGGCTCAAAGGGTGCATATGACGTATGAAAACATGCCTTGGGGTTAGAAGAACGCCCTAAAGAACAGAAGGGTGCCCAAACCCCTGGAGGGTCGCCCCGATGGTTCTAACAGTGTTCCTGAGGTCCGGAAATATGTTCGATGGCCAAAAGGGACACCAAAAGGGCGCCCCAAACGCTTCAGGGTCGTCCCGAGGGTTCAAAGGGCACCCCTGTGGCGCAAGGATATTCTCGAGGTTTAGAAGTACGTCCTAAAGAACAACAGGGCGCTCAAAATCCCGGAGGTGCGCTTGAGCCCATGTCCCTATATATATTATGACCGGCGCAGCCAAAGTGGGCGCCCCCCCCCCAGGTCTGCATTTTTTGTGGAAACCGTTGTACATCGTCTCCCCAGCAGGTGGTTTCCGTATGATTTCAGTTCACACTGAATTCTGGCCCCTTAAAAAATTCAGGCTGCACTCCTGAATACAATTTGTATATGTGATCACTTTCGAGCTACGTTGTCAACATCTGCTTCTGCGCTGGATGGCTGATGCGTCTGAGAAGAGAGGCATAGTATGTTTCAGCTGGGTTTCCAGCTTGGGTGTAGAACTGGGACAAATTTCGGTATGGAAGAAAATAATCGGACTCTAAGATGTGGCACTGATAACTTATTTAGAGAACTTTGTTTTATAAGACAAGAAAGCACATGGATGGGTCAAAATATTGGTATGGAAAGCTCCTTACCAAAGGTATACAAAGTTACGCCGCCAGTACCCAGCGTAATGGTATCATTGCATCGCCGACAATTACTGGGTACCAGGGCCGCTTGAATCTATTCCAAATATGGAACGCAAAAAGTGTATAGCTAGCAGGAACCTGTGGCGCATATTATGGCAAGGAAGTTCGAATACATGGGAGGCTGAAACTCCCACCTGTGTGTTGATGCACTTGAGTTCCGTCGCGAACCACGCGGATACAACGATTCGCTCCCGCGTATGACGCCAAGTTCCGAATTACGGTGATTCGGTAGCAGTGACCCTGCCCCAGAACCGCAGTATCACGTTCCCTGGGGATTAAAAGTGGCACCATCTCTCTCTCCGCACGTCTTGCCACGCCTCTGGATAACTTTTACTCGTCAAAATACAAAAAAAAAAACAAATGGCGACATTTTGTTAGAGCTCCAACGGTCCCCCCCAAAAATTACTGGTGCCCATTAAACTAGTGACGTCCCTTGAAGCATGATGCCATCCCCTTGATCAATTTCTTAAGAGGATCTTGCACTGAAGCATTCACTGTCCACTAAAACACGAAAAATTTGGAGGACAGAAAGAGACGAAATTGCTAGTCTCATGCTTCGTATGGAAGTAGACACGAGGTTGCGCGAGTACGACAAATCTTAAAGGTAATCAGCAATATGCATACCGCCTATATACAGGGTACTAGACATACTATATACAGGGTGCTAGACATAGGCTATTTGTGCTCGGTTCGAGTTGGGGTGATAGCGACTTTTGTCCTCCGCGAAAGCCGATGTGAAAGGCTGCGACGCGAAATGACTCTGGCAGACGAGAGCGTCGTTAACCCTATTCCCGGAGGGCTAGACGGTATGGCCGATTCCCGGCAGGGGGGGGCGGATTCGGCCCCCCCTGAGATCTCGAGAACTACTTATCCGATTTCATCGCAACAAACGGCAATCGATTTGCCGTGACGTGAACTACATTTTGGTAAAAAGAAATTTTCAAAATTTTGAAATTTGTGGATACAGGGGGGCAAAAATGTCAAAATGGGGGGTACTTTTTGACTTCTTATAACTCCGTTGTTTATAGACCGATTTCGATGAAACTGGCATCAATCGAGAGATTATGGATAGGGCTTTTACCATGGGTATGCAAATTTGAAATTTTGAGAAAATTCATGGGCGTTCACAGGGTTTCAAAAATAGGGGGATTAGTTTTCCAATAACGAAATGAACAAAAGAGGCCAAAACACTTTTTTAGCTTCTGCTAGTCATATTATGCTAAAGAAGTACAAATCGCATTACAATGTTTGTATAATGTTAGCATAGGCGGTGCCAGGGACATAAAAAAGGGGGAAATGTCATGGTCACACGTTTCTCAGATCAACTTGTGACCTTTGACCTTAAATGACCTCCAGTGACCTTGGGATCACTTGGAATGATGTCGTGTGCATTCAATATTATCTGTAAACGTTTTTAATCGATGAAATTCACTCTATTCCAAAAAATTCATTTTTTGGCTTTTGCGATATAGGGTACGTGCACTGACATTTTAGGTCATAGCTCCGTGACCTGACCTGATATCAGGCTGAAACTTGGTACACAAGTAGAGGGCATCTTTCTACGTCATATATATTCCGGGTTTGGCATTTGAAAAAATGGCGCCGAAATTATTACGAAAAAACAAATTTTGACTTTTGACCTTGACCTGACCTTGTAAAGTGACCTCAGATCAACAAAATTACATATGCACATTGCCCAACTATTTAGCTATATATTCATATAAAGTTTTAAGTTCTATCTTAAAAACTCTGTTTTTGGCAGACATTTTCCTTTTACCCTCAACATGGCCAAAAATGACCTGAGGTGCCTCCCAAAAACGTTGCCTGGCTCCGCCCCTGAGCAAAACAGAATTTCGAAATTTTGTGACGGCGCGTAGAAGGAATAGCTAGGAAAAGTCACCAAGTTTCGTGAAGCTGCGTCAAAAAGCCTGGAATTGGCAAGCAAAAAACCCGAGGGGGGGGCGGATTCCGCCCCCCCCTGCCGGGAATAGGGTTAAATAACACAATAAATAACCAGTAACCAACACACCGACTATAGGCAGACGACTGCTGGACGCCAGGCGAGACCTGGACTTGACAGGAGATTTGCCCAAGAGGCTGTGTGCCCTGACCCACAAACAGACAAACCGACTGTAGGGCCTTGATACTGACCGTTCTCGTGACATGGAAGAGACAAGGTGTACAGGCTTGATGCAGGCTTAAGTTTCTTGTGGCTTGTATGTTGACTGGTTTAGCTTATACTGTTGATGTACTTTATGTGGGCTGACAGCTTTAGTTTCCTGCTGCTTTTATGTTGATTTTGGTTTAGGTTATACTGCTGATTGTAGTGCTATTTTGTGGTTTTTGAATGTACTGAAATGGGATTGGGCATATAGAATTGTGCTTTTAGGTCATCTTTTCTCTGCTCTTTTTATGCCAAAGCCAGTTGAAGCCCAAGAAAATGTTTAAGGAACATATTGGTGCTGTGATGCTCACATTTCCAGAATTCCCACAAAGAAAAGTGAATGCGGTTGTGATGGAATGATTGTCCCTCTCTTCAAACATGTCAAATTTTGCCACAGTTTTTGGCTATTGGGATGGGAGAAAAATAAATGATGAATTTTGTAAAAGCCAATTGGCAAAGCATGGCATATGCAGGCCTGGGATGCATAGGGATTATTGAGAATGCAGGCATGGTGTTTGCCTGGACCATTATATGCTACACATTGTACATATGCAATACAAGCAATGCAGGCCTGGGGAATTATTTCAGCCCAGTTGCTGAATGATAACTCTGTCTAGTGCCAGTTTTTGTTGTTAGGCCTTGTTTTAGAAGCAAAAAAGTCATTATGGTTAATCAGATTTATGCTGCCAACTGAAAAGGAAAATATTAAAGATGTTTTTGTACTCAGTTCTTGTTAGTACTTGTTTTGTCTCAGTGTTTTTTTTTTTTCCTTCAGTTTGTTTTCTTTTTTCCATCATATGTATGCATTTAAGACACTTGCCAACATCAAAATTCATTACAGGAAAAAATATAAAATTTAAAGCTGATTTTTGTGTGTGAAAAGACACTGATGAAACCTCATCAAAACCAGCCAAGGTTTGTGGTCTGGCATGAAAATGGTGTATATTACATGTAACCTTTGTCCTGTCACCTATATTTTTCATGTACATGTTGCTGAAAAGGTATGAGCAAAGAAGAAAGGGGAAGGGTCTTTATTAATGCTGGCAGAACCATTCAGGCTGTGGGGCACTGCAGTCCCTCGATTGAGTGCCAACATATAATAATAATCCTTATGGTAATGATTATAATGATGTGGCTTAATCAGTTTTGTAATGATCCCCTAATATCATGATGTTTCACTGCCAATGGCAACCATTGTAATGATCATTCTCCTCTTTGTATTTTATGCATTGCCTGCTGTCAGATATTTTGAATGGTTATTTTCATGCATGACTTGCCTGTGCATTATGTAGTGAATGAATGAATGAATTGTATGAATGTGTACTGAATGGCAAAAACTGTGGTAAAAGATAGGACCAAACTGTTTTGAAAGTTGCATCTTCTTCTTTCATTTGCATTTTAAGTGCAATGTTTTTGTATACTTGTGAATAATTAATTCATGGTTCATAGATCACATAATACTTAATGTAACTAGAGTATAGAGTTTTTAAAAGCAGTGGAATCACATTTCCTTTTTTTCATTTTATGGTAAACACAGAGTTTTAGCATAACAGTCAGTGGTTTTCTGATGGTTGATGGTTGATTTGACACATGACAAAAATATGATGAAGTCATGATATCATGGGGATCACTGATCAAACTGATGAAGTCATGCCAGTTTTTACCAAAATATTTGACCTTTTTATAGCACCAGCCATTTCAGTTACAGGTATGCCAAAAAAATGATCAAAATGCAGCATTGTTTCCAAACATTGGTTGGACATTAGTTTTTATGGTGGGTGAGAATCTGGGTCATGTGGTGCCTGTACAGAATAGCTGTTCACACCAGTGGCTTTACACTACCCTTCTTTATGCAATTCATTGGACTTTGGTATAGTGATACAGGCATAAATGTCTTATTACATTTCTTTGTTGCAGTGTATTTGTTCCATTCTTTTCAGGTGTGGTATACCAAATTCAGCCATGTCTCTCACTGAGGAGGAAATCAAAGCCGTGTGCGCCGAACCGGACCCGTCTACCAAGGACTTCATCATGCAGCAGACCATGTACCGCATCAAGGACCCCAAGGTTTCGCTCGACTTCTACACGCGCGTCCTGGGCATGCGGCTGCTCAAGAAGCTCGACTTCCCGGCCATGACGTTCTCGCTGTACTTCATGGGCTTCGAGCGGGCCGAGGACGTGCCGACCGACCCTGCGGAGCGCACGCGCTGGTGCTTCACGCGCCGCGGCACCGTCGAGCTCACTCACAACTGGGGCACCGAGTCCGACTCCAGGTCAGAGCTTGGAATGCTTGTTCAGAGTTGTCAGACCCTAAGGTGTTAGTGGCTCTTTAAATGGATGGATTGGGCGAAATCAGTTCTAATAATTCTCAGATAAAGAAAAGTAAAGGTCAGTACACTTCTTAGCCTCCCCTGTTAGCACCTGTTAATCACTTTCATGGTTTACCATGCATCAAGATTATCAATCCACTGCTTACTCATGCCCATCAAATTGCTACCCATCTCTGAGCATCATTTTGATGTTCCTGGTGCTGCAGTTCAGATTGAAATTGTTCACATAAACCTGCGCGCTCTTTAAACTTTGTCGTCAGTTGTGGTCTAAGGAAGCATAGAACACCAAGGTACACGTGACATCGGTTCTGTTCTCCTTTTTCCATTTCGTTATCGTCAACCTCAGGATGCGAAAGTAAAATTCTAACCTTGGACTCGAACCGCAGCTTCGCCGGCTACCACAACGGCAACTCGGATCCCAAGGGCTTCGGCCACATCGGCCTGGAGGTGCCGGACGTGGACGCGGCCTGCGAGCGCTTCGAGAAGCTCGGCGTCAAGTTCGTGAAGCGGCCCAACGACGGCAAGATCAAGGGCATCGCCTTCATTCAGGACCCGGACGGCTACTGGATCGAGATCCTCAGCGCGGGCACCATGGTCGGGCTGTAGACGGCTGTGCGCGGCTGCCCGGCAACGCTTCGGGCGGGATCGTGGAAGGATTCATGGCCATGGCGTAACGGTGCTGTGCGTGATCAGGCTTTTTCCGCATTTTGGGTGTCTCTGGCTACGTAACGTGATCTTGTAAAAGATCATTCACAAGAAGTTCATTAATTGACTACTACTGTTGTTAAGATTTTCCTCAAGAGGCACGTGAATTTGTCATGGTGGCAAGAGGGACAATGGCGATTTACGTTGTACCCTGCAAGAATTTCATATCAGCCACCAAAAAAGGGTCTAGCCTTTCCTCTGAAACGACGAACCGATATGCATCAGTTTGTATTCGGAGGATATGTGTTACCGTCGGCGTGTTTACTCTTGTATTGATTCTTGCTCTGGTGGTTGTTACCGCGGATTGGTTGTAAAAACTTGCCTGGGAATAAACTTCCGTACTTTGTAACTACCGTACCATGGACTGAATTCCAAAGCGTTCGACCGTGATGAAGCCAGCCCGTGTCATACTCCATTGCCGAGACGATGGAGTATGGCTTTTTTTAAGCATTTCACTCTGAAATGCTTCACTTGAACTCTATTGTGGACTCCACGAATTGGAAACTTCACTGCAAGCTTCACGGGACGATTCACGAGCAATAGTGCTCGGTGGATGTGGCATTTCCCGCGGCCTCTGGAACTCCACCACCGCTCGAAATGGTCTGAGGCCCAAATATTCATACATCATTGGCAACCAAAGCTGTCCACGAATCCCACTTCATAAACTGCGTTACCTTTTGTCACAGCCTTGTTTGTTGAACACCAGGGGTGTGTTGAACGCCAATGAGGCAAAACGGGCAAACGCCAACATTTATTTGAAATCACCACGCAGCCTACAATATCTCATGGTTCATACGTACGTCAACGAGTAATCCAAGATGCCGAGATGAACCAATCATCACACCAAATAAGCCACAGACATCACAGTGCGTGCGATGACGGATGCTTTCGTGCGTTTCAGAATGGCTAATCCATTCAATATGCAACAGTGCTGGCGAAAGCCAGTTTTATGGAAAGCACTGACACCGAACCTAAGATGTATCTCCTTCTATGCTCGCAATGTGGCACAAACACGGCCGGGGTGAAAGTGCGGGTTTATTTCCCGCCGATAGATGGCAGGGCAACAGCTCGGCACTCTAGGGTTAAAGTTCCGGCCGGTAGATGGCACTAGTCGTCGGGCACAGCCCCGCGGAGGGCATTCGCCAGCCAGCCACGCAGCAGTTTGTTCTCCTGGTCCTCCTTGTCCTTCTCCATGGCGCGCCGGTAGGCCGCATTCAGATCCGGCTGGGACAAACAAATCGGCACCAGTCATTTTCAGCGTTTTCACCGCAGCAGGCAAAAACATAATCATGTGTCTGCATCGAGTCGTCGGCACACCTTTCACAGCCGACTTCTTCGGTGCAATACTGAGAATGTCTTTTTTTTACAGCATCTGGTGTTGGTCGGGGTCCACCAATGCGATGAGATACGCGAAACCTTGAGCAGCAACAATGGTATGGAAACGATCCTGTGTTTCAAAGTTAGCACTGGCAGTCCCCAATGACGGAAATCGGCACATTAACACAGTCAGAAATTACGCAGCTACCTCAATGAACAGAAAAAACGCACATCTTCTCATGCTCACCAATGTTTCCGCAAAGCAAAACATCGTCACTGACCTTGAGCTCCCACAAGAGTTTGTCTGTCGCCTTGCGCACGTTGAATATTGCTCGTGCTGTCTTCTTAGCCCTGGAATCTCCGGCTTCCGCCTTCTCTTGCTGAGAACAGACAGAAATCGATTACACCACCACGCCATGAACAACTGCGGAGCAAACAGCCGGTAACCGAATAGTTAACGCGCCGCCTTCGGCTCTAGCTATACAGCTGTGCAGCTCCCACGCTGTAGCTACACAGCAGGGTGCACAGTAACACAGTTGAATACAAACCCAATTATTTGGTCCGAGCGCTTATCCAGTTACAAGTATCGCTTACGAGTCAATCTCTCCATGTGCTTAAAAAGGCGGCACAATCGCTTGGTGAGGCCATTAAAATCCATTACAGCCATCACGCCCAATGCACACATGATCCGTGAGGCAAACCACGGCAGGAGAATATTGCGGCAACGGCAGGCATCCAGCGTTACCTGGTCGATGATGCACTGGTCCAGTTCGTAGCAGAACTTATCCACGTCCTTGAAGTACCGCAGCGGCTCGCGCTTCCCGGCTTCGATCAGATCCTGGAATAACGATTACCAAATACTCCAGAACGTAAACCAATGACGAATCGCGTCTTAAATGCTAAAACGACGGAGACGTGCGGAACGGTCAGCTTCTCATAAACGCATCTCTTTCTTCATTCTCCAGTTGATTTCCTCTCTTTTCGCATGGCTGCATACAATGGCCTTCTGCCAGTTGCCGTATAACGGGGAAGGACCACCCAAAAGGCAGAAACCGACTCTCCAGGAAATGAACAGGTCCTGAAGTGCACAACAAACTGGACCCAGCACTGTGAGAATCCTCACACGAAACACTCTCAAGACAAATAAAAGGTCTCCTGAGCATGAACGCGTTCCCTACGGTAAAAAGTTCACCCTCCAGAGCACGACTGAACTCTGCGGGCCTGGAGCACTCCAGAGCGCGGGCGAGGAGCAGGAGCGGAACAGTCCTGCCCTGAGCAGGAGCCGACTCTCCTGCGTCCAGTTACCGTCAGCGTTTCCAGCACGTCCTCCTCACTGATTAGCGATATGGTCCTCCTGCGTCCGGCCACGGTAACGAGGGCGGTGCAAGAGATCGCTGACCGTCTGGCCGACCTACCGGTGGCGCCTGTCGCACCGGGACGGGTCATCGGTCAGGTCAGAGGTCAGAGGTCGCCAGGCAGAGGTCACATCCTACAAGTCACGGATCAGGTGCAGGTCACAGGCCTCATGTGAGGTAAGTGTCATACAAGCCAGAGGTCGCAGTTTAAAGGTCATTCGCAGGTTCCAGGTCGCGGGTCAGGGGACACACACCACGAATCGGAGGTCCAAGGTCAAAGTCGGCAGGTCACAGGTCGGAGATCGCATGTCAGGATAAGAGCACAGATAAGAGGCCACATGTCAGAGGTCACGGACCACAACTAAGAGGCCACAGGTCAAAGGTCACACACCCAGAATCGAACCTAACAGAGCACGGGATAACGTGTCGGAATTATTCGAACACGAACAAGCGGTTTAAGATCGATACTAAGAATAAACACGGTGAATTAACGACGGAACATCGCTAGGTCCATGAACAGACCGAACCATCTTACGTCATCTGACAATCCGTAAGGGATCACGGCCCGCCAAATTCCTTCACAACTGACCTCGCGAGTCGCATGGCGTCCAGTGGCCATTTACTCTCTGTACGCAACACGAACGCCACATGCCCTTCTGAGCTCATACATAAAAATAGTAAAATAAATACGCCAACGAAGCCCACCTCCACTGGGGCAAAACATCAACATTTATAAAGGGCTGTGTCTCAAAATATGTGAATGCCTGATATTCACTTTAAAAATCCCAAGGTGCCAACTTCTTCCACGCCACGACAGCCAACATCAACCGAGCACAGGGGTCAAACCAACACGTCCTTACTGCCCCACCTGCAGCGGCACCTCTGCGTCCGCCTCTGCCTCTGCCCCTTCCTCCGCCTCCTCGTCTGCCTCTGCCTCTGTCTCTGACGCGTGGCGAGAGCGGCGCCTCTGGGCTCTCCCGCTCGCTCTCTGCCTCGCTGCCGTTGAAGGAGGAGCTGACCGACCTGGAGCGGCCTCCCTGAGACACACAGAGACGGATCCGTCAGGTGGGCGGGCTGCCCAGAGGGCCACCACTGCAGGAGGAGCTAGTCCAATGCAGTGCGGATGCCTCCGCCACTGCAGGAGCTAACCGACCTGAGCCTGCCTCCCTGAGACACATAGAGACGGGTCCGTCTGGTGGGTGGGCTGCCCAGAGGGCCACCACTGCAGGAGGAGCTAGTCCAATGCAGTGCGGATGCCTCCGCCACTGCAGGAGCTAAGCGACCTGAGCCTGCCTCCCTGAGACACATAGAGACGGGTCCGTCAGGTGGGCGGGCTGCCCAGAGGGCCACCACTGCAGGAGCTAACCGACCTGAGCCTGCCTCCCTGAGACACACAGAGACGGATCCGTCAGGTGGGCGGGCTGCCCAGAGGGCCACCACTGCAGGAGGAGCTAAGAGGCCTGAACCGGCCTCCCTGAGACACAGAGACCAGTCTGTCGGGGGGGGGGACTTCTCAGGGGCTGCCACTGTAAGAGGAGCCGGCAGATTTGGAATGGCCTCCCTGGGACTCACAGGCAGGATCTGTCAGAGGCGGGGGACTGATCGGGGAGCTGCGTTGTGGGGGGGGGGGGGACTGGCGGACATGAGCCCCCCCCCTGCGGATAAGCCAGACGGTCAAGCGCCGCCCTATGGGGGAGAGGGCCGGCCGGGGGAGGGTCTACCCTGCGACAGGGCGACGGTCACAGAAGCAGGGGGAGGACGGCACCTACTGTGGAACGCCGCCCTGGGGAGTGGGCAAGGTGAGAAAGGGAACTCCGAAAGGGAGGATCAACTGTCATACGCTATTCACTGACGCCAACAAACAAAAGTTGCATATGGACATTCAGCCAGGAGGCAGCAACTGCATGCATTGGAAAAGAATGGGTTCATTATTTACATGCACTGCAGTATCTATTTCGTTGCAGCCAAGTACGGAATGATTAATACAGTCGCAAATATTTTACTGATTTGAACCGGTGAGCTCCATTCGGAGATCAACGAGCATGGGGCGTCTGAAACCACTAGAAGCCAGTCTAACAACCTATACCAAACGCACGTAACTGCAAGCAGAGTACCAATGCAGCTCGCCTGGACCATATCAGCATCCGAGCTTCCGAACCCTCACCGGCCGGGAATGAGAAGGTTCCTCTTCCGGCGACGGCGGCGCAGGCCGACCGTCCCTGGAGGCCGTCCGTCCGCCAGCTGCGGAGGGTCGGCCACCCCTGGAGCGGGTCCTCCTCACCACGGCCGGACTCCGCGCCGCTCTGTCGTCACCAGCGACGTCATTGGGAGCAGCAGTGATGTTACGAACAGCCGCCTCGCCGTCCGAAGCGCCTTCCTCCCTCTGCCGACTGCGGGACCGATCCGGCGCGACCGAGCCGCGGCTCCGGCTTTGGCCGCGTGCCGCGACTGACAGCCGGTTGCCGCTCTGCGAGCCGGAGGCTGCAGTACCGCCGGTTCGATTCCGGGCGGCGGAAGAACTTTTCGACGAGTCGCCGGCCGTCGCCAGCGTTCGATGGCCGCCTCTCGAGGTCGACGCGTCAGTCACGCGGCTTCGGCTCCGAACTCCCGCCGCGCTCGACGCGCGGCTCTGACTTTCGGCAGCGGAGGCGTTCGCCTTGGCGACGGCGCTCCCCGAGACAGAGCGGCTGGACGACAGAGAGCCAGAGCGGCGGCTGCGGCTTTGGGAGACCGCTGAGTCAGCTGGCGGCCGGCTCCGGCTTTGGGCAGACTTTGCCGATTCCTTCGACCTGCGTTCATTTGAAATGGCTGGAACACAAGGTGACCTATCAGAAAGAGAACTGGGATTCACGTTATCATTATCCCATGATAACCATTGTGAGATGGATTCTTGCAATGATAACCATGACATGAACAGTGCATTTCGACATACCTGGGTATATTTAACTTCACATGGATCTATCTGTGCTGCGCAAAACGCTATCTGCTGGCTGCTGTATGCATCAGCAAAGACACGAACATCTCACGAAACCCTGGTTTCCAATGTCCGGCTTCGCATGAGCGGAGTGTTTCACATCGTGTCTCGCGCGCCGCGCCGTCTCACCAGTTGTCTCGCCGGGCGACGAGGCAGCGGAGGAGGCTGACGTGGCCTGTCTGCGGGAAACGGGGGTCCGCCAGTCGGCCGGCGGAGGCCGCCTGTAACATTGTGGGGGGGGGGAGGGAGGTGAGACAGAGGCGTTGCAACCGACGAACGCTATAAACAGCCGGGAGAGTTGACAGCAACGAGACAGGGGGATTCAGATGTGCAGCTGGGACATCTGGCAACCACGGGACAGTGAAGAGCATGCGTTGCACTTACGAGCTGTGGAACACTGAGACTACGAGGCTTGGGTGTAAAGCCAGGAGATCTGGCAACACCGCGGCAAGGAGAGGGCGATCAGAAAATCCGCTGTCAGAGACAGGAGCACGACAGAGCCTATCAGAGACAGGAGCACGCTAGGCCTTGCGACTCGCCACCACGGAGACAAAAGCAGGCTGATGGAGACAGATAAAATCTGGGCGGGATCGAGACAGGGTAGCAAGGGGGAAGAATCGGCGTGTTAAACTGTGGACCAGTGCCAGAAACTAGTGAAAAATAAAATCACAACAAAGGCCGCGGCAAGAACTCACTACACGATACAGCACACCACGCAGATAAGCGTGCTTCTCCTCTGACCAGTGGCTCCACAGTACGCATGGTGCTGCCTTGGATGTCTCTCCCCTAAACTCCGCCCCACAGTCCTCACCGTGACCCCTTGGGTGCCTCCCTCGCCCGCCCCCATATATCCATCCTCGCTTTCGTGGTACTCCAGGTGTCTCGGTTGTCTCTGCCCGGCCCCAGTCCCCGCAGTGCTCACGGCGGCGCCTCGGGTGCCTCTTCTCTAACCTACCGGCGCAGTACTCACAGCTGTTCCTCTGGCTGCTCGCTGGCCGGACGGCGTTCTGGCGAGCCGCGCGCAGCCTTCGACCCCGAGTCCCCGGGCGACCTGGGCCTGACGAAACTGCTGGAGCCGCGAGCAGCGGCGGCTGAGGACGCGTGGTCAGCGTTAGTGGCTGAACCAGCGGCACCGAGCCGCGACATTACAAACAGAGCTCCATAGTGGACACGGCAGCACTGCTGGTGTCGGTAACGAAGACGGATTATCGACAAGACAGCAGAGCAGGACTGCCACAACAGTGGTGGAAAATCCGTGCAATAGCAGAGCGGGGTGGTCGACAAATGAGCTGGGGGAACAGCGTCACCGAATCGGCCTCACTGGACCAACGCGACCGAGTAACGGCCAATGACACCGACTTGCTGCAGTGGCCACAATGGAACGACAATGAGAATCTTAAATAGTGTTTGCTATAGCACAGTGACGCTGGATGGTGGCACAAACGACAACGGCTATGCCTCCGCACATCAAGCCAAACGCAGCAGGCACTGCCGTATGCCCTGGACAATGAGAGTCAACATGTGCGGAAGGAGAAGACCTGGAGCTCGGGGACAAATACCCCACAGAGGTGGTCGGACGGGTGTAAGATCTGGACTGCAGCTCACTGTTCTGGTCAGCCAATTCACGGAACTGAACGTATTGAGAAAGGCACTCGATTCTTGGCTGAGACTTATGGCTAACACTGCAGGGATGACAGGGCAAGGATCTTATTCGTTTGAAACCAAACGGCAAATAACCAGATACTAAATAAAATCGCTATGGACGACAAATTGCAAGTAATTCAACCTGCGAAGCACAATTCTGACTGCACGAGAACACACCACGCATACCGCGCTACAAAAGCCGCGCAACACGTCAAGAACGAAATTCACGACAAACCGCCGGTCCCGGCGGCCGCTGCTGTAGCCAACACTCCACCACAGGGCGTCACCAACCTCTGCCCGGGGTCTCCAGACGTGTGCTGGTCACAACACGGCCCAGCGAGAAGCTGGGCACAGATGACGTCACCGAGACCCGGCTCTGCACGCTGGAGCGCCGCTCAGTCACCAGCGTCTGCCCACAGTGACGTCATAATGTGTCACTGACGTCACCGGAGGAGGTGGCTTCGGCGGATGACAGTGCGTTAGGGGACATCGTTACGCGATAATAACGCCGTGGTGTAGCGGTAAGTTGAGGAAAGGCGGAGGAATCGTCACGTCGCCGTGACGCCATGATGTTGCCGTGGCGTCACCACACACCACCAAACGTCACCACATCACAGTGACACCTCGCGAAAAGGATGCTAGGCCGCGTACCCATACGTAACGCGTACATAAGATTCACCCGATCAACTCTAGCTTCCTGACAAGAAAATTCGCCAAGCCCGTTCTGCGAGATGAATGACTAAAACGGCGTTGTTGTTGAACTTCGTTTTGGCACACACCGTATCCACGCACTGTAGATAAGTCAGTTTTCGAGGACCGTCCGGGCCCATCCCCACATAGGGGTCCGTCGGACCCCCGTTAGGTCCGACGGACCTAACGGCCTGGACGTACTGTACTGTACAGCACGTACGGCCGGGGCGGGCTGCAATGTTCAGTATTTACGGCACGGGTGGGCTGAATTATTCCGTTCCTACTGCAATGGAGGCTACACTGCTCAATGCACAATGCTTCTGCAAGAGTGGGCAGTCTTATACAGGACGTATGGCCGGGACGGGCTGTATTATACAGAAAATCTGACAGCGGGGCTGTAACTGCACTGTACCGTGCTTACCGTGCCAGGGTGAGCTGTACTATACAGCACCTACGACCGCGGTGGGCGATATTGTACAATAATTACCGGCGTGTATACCACACTAACTACAGCCGAAATGGCCTATATTATGCGATCTTCACGGTCAGAGCGGACTGCACCGTACACCACTCCTCCCAGGAGTGGTGAACGGTGCTGCGGCTGTATACCACACCAACTACAGCCGAAATGGCTTATATTATACGATCTTCACGGTCGGAGCGGACTGCATCGTGCACCACTCCTCCCAGGAGTGGTGAACGGTGCTGCGGCTGTATACCACACCAACTACAGCCGAAATGGCCTATATTGTACGATCTTCACGGTCGGAGTGGACTGCACCGTACGGCACTCCTCCCAGGGCGCGCCGGGGTCGTACAGTGCTCACGGCAGGCGTCGGCTGAATGGTGCGATTGGTCCTCTCGTCGAGCTCGACGATGCGGGGCCGCAGCCCGGCATGGCTGCGCCGCTGCTGCATCAGAACGCGCCGCGGCACCGGTGTCGGAGTGCAGGGGAATTCCAGCAGGGTGCCGGCCGGCGGTCCTGCGCAGCATCCCGGCCCGGCCAGGTCAGGCGAGGTCGGCGCAAATCGGGTCGGCACAGGTCAGGTCAGCAGGTCGACCGAGGTCGGGCCAGTTCAGGCCAGATCAGCAGACACCAGGTCAGAACATTACAGGTCGGTTAAGTCAGGTCAGCACGGGTTAGGCCGACAGCTCAGGTCAGCAAAGGCCACATCAACAGAAACATTCAGCAAAGGTCAAATCAGGACATCAGGTCTGCAAAGGTCACACAAATCAATGCAATGCAATGCAAAAGTCACAAAAATAAAGAAGGCAAAGGTCAGGTTCTAGACCAGGTCATCAAGGGTCAGATCAATAGAAATAGCCAGCAAAGGACAGAATAGCTGAGGTAAGGGCAAAAGTCCGCGACAAGACCCTGAAAACTAAGTCAAGACATCTAGGGCCACGAGTTTAGGCATGTTGCTCATGAGACTCAAATTCGTCGGTGAAATGGTGACCACAACGATCTGGCCTTCGATTTTGCGCTTTAAGCACACCAGGTCACCTCAAAACTAAACTGCCCATTACTTGACCACGAACAAACCCAAGGGTGCTTCCAAACCTAACTCGCTTCTCCCGTTTAGCATTCCACTCAGGTCTCATTCAACAGTATTTCGGCAAGTCACTGACCAGTGAATCCCATCCAACTTGCTTATTCCGACCTTAAACTGCACTGGCCTTGCAATGTGCAGCTGCCTGGCCTCTACAGAACATCAATGCCAGAAATCTGACCTTGAACTAGCCGTCCGCCATCGCCCCTACCACCGGCTGTGGCCACGATGGCCAGCTGTGTGCCTGAGCTTCTTCCTCTTCCCCTGTTCCTCCGTGTTGACACCATGATGTCATCAGCCAGATATACCTGCAGGGGGGTTGGAGATTTATATTATGGACTGCATGGTCATATGGCACCAAAGAACAAACATGGGCTCTGGCAATTGTGTATCATTGTGTATCTGGGCACAGTGATACAAGCAGGAGTTTACAGCAATACTGATGGATGGATGTACATTAAGGATTCTATTTCATTCTGTACAGAAACAAAATAATTCATGGCACCACCTGAATACACATGGATCTCAGGTTCTTTATAGACCCCATCCTAGCTCATTGGTAGTGTTTTCCAAAAAATCTGAATCCACTGAATTCAGGAAATGTTCCTGAACTTTGTTTTCTCTGAGAGTCTCAGGCACAATATCAGACCATAAATGATGAGTAGGGCATTATGCTGCTGGAGTTATATATAACTGCATTTCTCCCTGCATCTCACGCATGGTGTTAATTCGCCCATCACCTTCTGAAGATGTGAGGAACCCTCGACTGATGTGCAGTGGAAGGAGGGTGACATCATCCACTCTCCCCTTAACAAAGTCACAGATGCCGGTCCGTGCCAGAGATGAAAGCGAGGCGCGGTGATGAGCACGAAGTACGCCCGAGCTCTGACTGTCTTTTATGGCAGTGGCAAGCCAGCAAGCCAGAAAAAGCCTGAATGCTGAATGCCCAAACATTTATGCTGTCAGCAGCTTGGTTGGTGGAGCATATGGTACCACTCCCCACCATGGCAAGGTGGATTCATGTCACCTCAGCACTCACTATTTTTCCTGCAGGTCATTTGGTGATTGACTGAAAGAATGAGACACTGGCTACTAAGCTATGATGTCATTCATGTGAGAGCATTAAACTTTTGTCTCCAAGTTGTGCTGTTAACCCGGAACTGTGTGGAGGGGCGCAGGTATCAGAGCCTGTATGACAAGCACTGCTCAGCATGGGCTCTGATCCCAAAGCACACTAACAAAACATTCAGATCAAATTACTTAAAAATGCAAGCCCCTGCCCCAAACAGTCAGTCAGTTTGGTCCAGTGTTGGAAAACTGTTGTTTTCTGGTCTTAAGGAGCACCTCAAAATTTATACTCCAGGAAAAACTTTGTACTCCAAAATGGTTATTTGCCCTCCCCCCCCAAAAAAAAGACATGGGTATTCCTACTCAACCAGGATCTGAAGTTGCCCAGCATCCCCCTGGCTGATGGTTTACTATCCAGACTTGGCTGCTGAAGTACACTCTGAAGCCACAGCCAGCTGCCTTCCACACCCCCCCCCCCCCGTCAACAACTTTGCTGACCTACCATGAAGACCCAAGCAACTGGTTTGCCCCCTCCCCCAAACGGAGCCACTGGACCTGCCTCTGCTTGCCACAAATGCTTGCAAAGCAGCTACTCAGTTTATGTTTCTCACATAAATGTATGACATTTTATACTCCAAAACACAATTTGAACTACAACACCAGGAAAAAAACAGGTTTCCAACAATGGTCTGGTCTCATTTCATGGCAAGCAAACAGAAGCTTGAGATGCTGAAGCAACAACATAACTCTGGCAGGAGACTATATCTGGGTTGCAATGCAGCAGAATGGTACCTGTTTATCATTCAGGACTTGTCTTGACCTGCACTGGCATGTGGGTTGCATTATCAGATGGATCAAACTTCTTGCAACAAAGTTTGAGAGAGAACCCAAGGTGAAATGCATGTGTTGTCAAATTCCATTAATTTATGTCCCAAATCACATTTCCTTTTACAAACCAGAACCAGAGCCTATGCTATGC
Organism: Capitulum mitella; assembly: GCA_030062745.1. Taxonomy (NCBI): domain Eukaryota; kingdom Metazoa; phylum Arthropoda; class Thecostraca; order Pollicipedomorpha; family Pollicipedidae; genus Capitulum; species Capitulum mitella. The sequence continues at coordinate 4,795,838 of CP099853.1, read as the reverse complement.
ATAGTTTGTTGCTTAGACCCATACTTCTATCACTGGATCAAAGAATCACAGGTATTGGTTAATGGCTGATTGTATGGTTCACATTAACATGCTGCCAAGGGCATGTGATAACCCCATGGTAGTCACCATGGCCCTTTCTGGCCAATTGTGAGCTTAGTGTGACCTACATACCAGGGAAACCTGACCAGGAGTTCTAGCCAATTGAGCTACCATCACAAAACAAAACAAAAAACTGAAATAATAAAAAACTGATGAAACTGGAAATAATCCTTCTGCTGGCAATATCACTCAACACATTGGACAAGATGAATACCTTAGTTCAGCAAGGGTTAACCACGATGCATAATATGATGCAAAAATGTGACACATACCGTGCAATGCTTGGCAGTGCATAAGACACATGGAAAACTGCCAATTTATGTATAAAGTTAGGATATGAGCAAACAGCCATCATGGATCAAGGCACAAGCAATTACTGGCTATGGCCATGTGCATATCTTTGTTAACCAAGCATATTACTGATTGTTGTTGTTTGTTGTGGGTTAGCATGCACAGCTTGTTGTAGTTGAACATCTGTGTCTTGAGTCAAATATTGTGTCTTGTCAAATGTCAGTCAGTCCTCTGGCAAATTAATGACCAAAGTTGAACATATGTCAAAGCCACTCAAACCACTAAACATTAACTAAAGCATGAATCCTACACTAGGTTATGCAAAGATGACCAAAGTTGTACATGCCTGCCATATCAAGGTCACTTAAACCACTTAACATTAATTAAACACACTGGGTGGTCAACAGTAAGATTTTGACCGAGCGCTTACTTCAAGGGAAAATAATCAAAGTAGTGGTTGCATGGTGCTTCAAATGCAATATTGATAAGTACTACTTACGGTTTCAGTCGAAAAAACCCGAAACACACATTATTTCCCCCGAAACAGATTGCGTCGTCACTGGTATGCTAACTGCCAGATGCTCGCGTAGGGATTTTTGAGATTTCTGCGTTAAAAAGTTTGTTTACGTCAGATCTCGACGCTGATTGGTCGTCGGTCGGACTCAAGGTCCAATGAAGAGTAATAAAAAAGGTTCGGGAAATAACAAATGCGATATTAATTATCTTCAAAATAAAAAAGTTAGCGGTAATAATAATAATAATAATAATAATAATAATAATAATAATAAAATACTATTAACAAACAACAATAATAAAAAAATAAAAATATTGCAAAGATGGAAAAGTGAAGTTGCAATTTAAAAAATACAAAAAAGCAGTGAAATAAAATATCTGAAAAATAAAACAACAAACAAAAATTTACCCTAACTTAACATAGTAACCTAACATAACCTAACATAATATAACATAACATACCTAACCATAATTGAACATAACCTAACCTAACCTAACCTAGCCTAGCCTAGCCTAGCCTAGCCTAGCCTAGCCTAGCCTAGCCTAGCCTAGCCTAACCTAACCTAACCTAACCTAACCTAACCTAACCTAACCTAACCTTACTACCTAACCTAGCCCAGCGCAACCCAACCTAGCAACCTAATGTAACCTAACGAATATTAAATGTCATAATGTAATAATACTGATATCAGATATCCCAGCAATTATCTTATACAATAATATAATAGCATAATAATTCAGTAGTTCCTTCAAGTTCAGTTTGTGGCAACAGAATAGAATTTTCGTATATATGACGTCATTAATCGCTTGAAGATGCATGCAGGGTCTACACATCCTTGATTTCAATAATCTTAACCTTGGCAACACTACATTTTCCGCTGCGGAATAATGTTGTTCTCCACTAGTTGACTGCAGCACGGTATTATTGCGTGGTACGTTATGGTGGCGATTTTGCCGTTATTTTTTAGAAAATCAAGTAGTGGAATGTACGGTTAGAAACAGAATGATACATTCCTTACATTGGTGGTAATTATACAAAGGATTGATTACGCTTTTGTCGGGCAGAAACTTACCTTTAGCCCACTGGGTTAATTACACTACGTTATGCAAGGAAATTTATCACATAAATTACACCAGGTTATGCAAAGAAAACATATCTGATGGGATTTACACTCTGCTCCATATTACACTATCCCAGCACACAATTTGACTATCAGATTTAAAGGTTACAAAAGCAGTGGTTTTCATTAACATGCTACAGAGTCCATACCACATATGCCAATGCACTTCAAAACCAGCAATTTCACAACTCCATACTTATCTTTGATATCAGCTTTTACCTCAGTGCCAACACAGGTCAGCAGTAAAAAAAGCAAATTACAACCATGGCTGGCAATCCTGGGGGAACGGGAGGTCAGGACCCCCAAAAAACAGGGTTTATCACATTAGGCCTATGGTAATGACTGAAAAGAAACGACCTGAAAGCTTGTGTAGGCCTCCTAACCCAATAACTTTCGGAAACATGCGGCCATAATTTAAACCATGCAATCAAGCTGCTTGTTCCACACACTTACACGTTAAAGTCTGTTTTCTAGCTTCCTTTTCGGCGCATCGGTCAGGATGGACCATTAGCGTCGTAGTCGGAAGCAGACTAGCCTTGCGTCAAATCGTGTGCCTTGCCAGGCGTCGGTCGGTCGTCTGTACAGCCATAAGTTATAGCTACATGTTACACTTGTATGTTATTCAAGTATCAAATACAGTTATGATCAATCTGTCAAGCGCCGACATACCGTCGTCGTTCTGAAGTTGAGCGCGTAGTCTCTCGGGCTCAAGCGTAACGCACCGTTTGCTCTTTGACTTACGCGCCATTTCAGCCTACAGCTTTCAAACTCGTCTCAAAACAAACTGCATCTCAAGAAGTTCAAGATCTTGTATATCATGCATGGAAAGTACTAAAGTCTGGGCAATATCAACCTAAAACTACGCAGCTGAGGGACTTGGATATTCTTGGGACTGATTTTTGTAATGATACCCCGTTTTATAGCATATCAAACTAAAACGAAGAATTATTTTCAAGACTTTTGAGTTTTGGAAACAGAAGGATGTGTGATAAGGTTGTTTTGTTTTTGTACTGCCTCGGCATGGATATAATGCATAGGATGGCTTCATTTCTTCGGAGTCTGGGTCGAGATACAGAGCAGTAAACGTGCGTCTGAAGAAGTTTGATAGCTGAAATAGACCTGTGACGAGCATGGTGAAAACATACGAGTTTACACTCGACGAAGTAGAGCTGACAATGGTAACTGATATCTTTATCGGACGGACGGACTTAGTTTAGTTTCATTTACTCCGCAAGATGTGAAAGATTCCTGTAGTACGTGTGATGGTCCCTCTCAAACTTGGTTTGCCCGTATTTTCACATTAGCATTAATGAAGCGTGTAGACTGCTGTTTCGACGTTGGTCTCACCTCGACTCATATATCATCACGTTTATTGAAAATAGGACAAAAACTACGTGTTCGTGGAATAGACATATTTCCTCAGTACATGTATGTTACGAGGAATGTCATGGCATATGCTACGAGCATGACCGTACATCGTGTGTGTTTACATTATCGAGACGCCCGCTTTCGGATATAATAGTATTAGACGTATGGCAGTAACTGGAGGGGAACGGCCGAAATCCTTTCCACGCACTCCCAATATTTTTCTTGTTTTGTTTTAGATTTTCAGCATTGGCTGCGAGACCTCCAGGCTCCGACGCGCCGTTTCATATGGCTGGGGCCGCGCCACGTCTTTATAATATTAGTGCTTAGCGGAACCATTGGCGTCCATTCTCTCCACGCGTTGCGGTAGACCTAATGTTAAAATTCAGGACTAATGGCTTTTCATGTGCAAAACCAAGCAAACGGCTGGTTCCATCCTCGGCGTGCGTCATGCAGACGACCTGGATAAGGCGAAGTGACGTACGTGTTTGGGTAAGGGGGGCATAAGGGCCAAGGCCTGTAATCTGACGCTTCCCCCACTGATGCCACGTGAGCCTCGCAGCATCGATACATTTTCAGCGCTCGTCCAAGATGGTCTCGCAAGTCACCCCTCCAGTTTCTGGTCACCTCTACGCCACAGCCTCGCCGTCACAGCCCCACCCCCGGGTCGCCCTCCCCTCCGTTCAGCTGACCCCTGAGCGCCCGCGGCGCCGGGTCACGCTGCGCCGGCTGACCTCTGACCCCGCCGCGAGAGGCGGTGACCCGGGCCGTGCCCGGCGGGCCCACGCGGCGGATGTGATCGCTGGCCGCGTGCCGCGCGTGGTGCTGGAGTTTGGGGACCGGCTGGAGGCGATGTTCAGCCCGGAACAGGTCGGAGGGGACCCGGGGAGGTGGGAAGGTCCCACGGTGGCGGCGCCGGCGGCGGGCCGGGACGGAGGCGGTGAACGTGCCGAAGCAGATGCCGTGGATGAAGAGACTGCGCACAGGACTGGGAGCGATCGCATCCAGGGTCAGTGAAAGTCGTTGGTTTTCTTGGTTTGGAAACAGTTCGTGTAGTTAGCCAGTATGTGTGATATGATGATAGTTGACGTAATGGCATAACCGACCCTTTGTTCTATGTGACTGTGGCGTCCGTTCGTGCTCCTGTGTATCCAGCCCAGACCTGGTTAGGCGAAAGATAATCCGGATTTTGTTTCGCGCCGCCATTTGCTCTTTCACGCAAGACTGAAGAATAGTCAATGACAAGTGAAATTCATTTGCTTGGTGTGATATTTTTGGCAGCAAAATTGCCACCCTGATGATTGCAAACTGCATGCGGTCTCGTACATGCTAGCCAGTCCTTGTTGCGGCAGTAATTCACACTTTTCAACAAACATTGTCGAGGCTCTGCTGTCGATTTTAACAGACGCGTGCTTTTGCAGCCCTGTGGCTGGCAAATGGTCTGGAATGTGCCAAGACGCAAGCGAAGGCGGCGGAAACGCACAGTTCCGTCGATCGCCGTGCCGTTTTTGCTGGCGACCGAGGAAACGACTGCACTCCACGAACACCGTTCAGCATTTACGAAACGCCTCGGCGCGCATTTCACGATGGCGTGTTTGTGCGTCCGACTCGTCCTCACGTCCAATGCAAGCGTCATGCGGTCACCGGAAGCTGTCAGTCGCGTGGCTCTGAACCCGCGAACCATTCATCAAGGACAGAAAAGCAGAAATCTGACAAAAGACATTCGTCCAACGCGGCCGCTGCTGTTGCCTCTGCTGTTGAGACACCGCGGCGTCAGCGTCTCGAACTAAAACCTGCTTTCCTAACCAACAGATGGCAGGCCGGCCGCACTGACACGCCGCGCCGGCATCGGTCTGAGCGGGAAGCAGCAGCATCCAACGATAGATACCAAAACGTCCCAGAAACTGCAACTCACCGGCGGCGTTCCGATCTCCAACTTTCCCCAGCCGCCGACAGATGGCGGGGGAACGCCGCAGAATCACCTTCCCGCCGGTGTGACGCCGCACTTCAGTCTCCGCCAGTCGCCGCTAGATGTCGGGATGACTCGCCCCGCATTCTGACGGACGTGGTGCTGCGGCCGCTGGCGCCGTCGCCGGGCGGAGCGGGCGACAGGCTGCGCCGGGTGGAGCGCTGGCTGGAGACGTCCCAGAGCGTGGTGGACCCGACCAAACGTCGCCGGCTGGACCGCACACCCGGCCCGGCCTGCCGCAGTCACGGCCCGGCGCCAGCGGTAAGGACCCCTGCCGGGGGCGGGGACGGCAGTCTGTTTTGGACCACGACAGGCAGGCTCGTCCGTCTGAAAAGCTAACTTCCGTCCGAGTGGGGTCCTTGAAATTTGGCATCGTCCTCAAACTTGTGGCCTACATGTCGACCTGTTCCTGGATGTGACCTGAGACTTTTCTTTGCATGTCGTGGCAAAGAATCTTGTCTTGTCATCTTGCCGAGCCAAAGTGTTTCCGTTTACAACAGTCATCGCATTGTCAGTGAAAGCTCGGCCGATGCTGTTATTCATGATGCCCGGCAGTGTGTGCTAAATGTGATAGTCACGGTGTTTTCCGCTGCGAAAATACCTTGTGTTTGTTTCGGTCCCTGTACCTGACCTCCGTTTCGACTTCTGCACTGAGCTCCTACCTCAGTCTTGTATGTGATGCCAGCTCCTGATCCGTATGTCTGATCCTTATATCCGACCCCTGAGGCTGACCCGTACATGTAACCCCTGTACTTGACCGTTGTATGTGACTGTCGTGCCTGACCGCTGTATCTGACCGTCAGCCGTCGGTAACCAGCAAAGGTCGCCCCCGCCGGCCGCGCGTAGAGTACACCGCCCAGGAGGTTCACAATCTGCTGCGGGGCGTGCAGAAGTACGGCAGGGACTTCAAGGTGAAGATTTCATGAATGAGAGAAAGGCACGATCTCGTTAACTGAGCTCTTGCGTGTAATAAAAGCGTCGCTACTCCCAGAATGTGCATAGCCTTGACTGTGCTTTATGGGGCATGCTCCCACGAGGAAAAGGCATTTGCGTGCTAGGCAGATGCAACACGGGCCTTGCTTTGGGACATTATTTGCTTTGACACGACCCCGACCCATCTCGACGTCCTTATGGACGCTGTTTGACCCACTCACTGCATGAATGTTTCGTCGTAGGCCCAGCCGGAATTTCCTCCCATCTACCATGCTATCCCATGGGTTAGCTTGCGCAGGTGTCAGACATACCTTCTGATAGATGATTCTAATGACCGCTCAGCCGCGGCCAGCGCCGAGCTCCCACAGCCCGCCCCGAGATCCCACAGCCATCCAGCCCGTGTTGCCGCTGCCGGCAGGCGATCCGGCTGGTGTATGACTTCCATCCGAGCCGGACTACGGTGGACCTGTACGACAAGTACCGGCACATGAGGCCTGTCCGGCCGGCCGCCGCCGGCCGCGGCCCCCACAGGCTCATGCCCGGCGGCGATTCCCTACCGCAGAAGAACCTGGAGGGCGGCTGGTGATCGGGGCGGGGGAGGGCGGGGTGGTGTTAGGGTTGGTGTGGGCGCTGGTGATTCTGTGGGACGCTGGATGTGTTACGGGAAGTAGAAGGCGGTGGTTCAAGCGCCTTGTACGATAGTGTGGAACGCTGGGTATGTTACAAGGCTACAAGGAGTGGAAGGCATTGAAGCGCTGTGGACGTTGAATTTTGGACGAATGGAGAAATATAACGATAGGGTAAAGAAAGGGCAGTGCCTTGCGAAGAGAGACGAAATTGCGGAGAAGATTCCTGATAAGCAGTGGCCCTGCTCGATGACCCATTAGTCAGTTTAGCCGTGGTCGGCTGTTTGGGAGAAGTGACCGTACCACACGAGTCGTATTGCAATGAAACGCGGCCACTGGTCATTATTTTTCGTGCTAGTCATATTCTTCATGTGTGGCTTCGCGTTGCTGATGTAGATACTTTTCATCTGGTTCACCACATTTGGCGTAGCAAATTGCTTGTATTTTTTCATCCGCGCTTAGTGGGCATTTCGGTTTTACAGAAAGGTCACGACGACGCAGTGGACTGGGTAACTGACTTCAGACTTGTTGATTTGTTATAACGTCCGTATAACATTTATTCCAGTATTTGTTAGCATTGTTTCATGCACTTGGATGGTTTGTCATTGTTCGAGCGTTAGTCATTTTCCAGCGTGTTACGTTAAGTGACCCAACAATAAACATCTTTTGTTGAATGCGCATCGCCTCTTGTATCACCTGTTGTCAGAAATACTCATTTGTTCGTTTAACAACGCCCGTTATGCGTCATAGAATGGACTTTTTCAAGTGTCAGACTCGGGTTATAGACAAAGGACATAATTTCCAAAAAAATACTCTGACGCGTTAACTGAGCCATATATTTGCAGTCATCCACGCGGTGTGTTGCAAAAGCGCACTGGATACACTTCGTTCGCTCTTGTGTTCCTTCCGAAATTCATGATACATTATCTCTCATTGAAGCTGAGAACATTATCACGAGATCCAAGTCCACCGTTCGCATCTTCTGTGTTCTACCCGGAGCAGACGTGGCGCCTGTGCTCTCCGCCCCTTACACCGCAAGCAAACGCCTCGTACAAAATACGTTTTATTGAAGCTTCTCGTGAACAGCGAGAGACATAAGACACTTGGAGACGCGGTTCGCTGGGTACAGGTATTGCCAGGGGCACGGCCGGCCAGGCTTGGCTGGGTCCCTGCCCTCCCCTCCCGCGGTCTGCGCCAGCCATCCGACAGGGGCAAGCCTCAGCGTGGTGAAAACGCCCGCGGCCTGCGGCTGTTGGGTGCACCAACTTCGGGGAGCACACCGGGGAAGACTGGGGCACGCGAGAGTGTTAACGCAGTGTTCGGCGACGTCCAGGTGAGGCTGAGGGCAAAGCGGCCGTGGAGAGGGTGGTGCGCAACAATGGTTCTAGCCAAATGCCGCAAATCTGCGGGTCTTTGCTTACTGACCAATCAGCAAATACCGGCCAGTGGGCATATACATTAGCCCAAACGCTTACCGGCCACTGCAGCATTAACGTCATAAAGAAAATGCTCTGCCTGACGTGCTTGCGTTACAACCACGATGACTGGCCATGTCAACCCTTCTCTTCAACACGCCTCCTAGTGCGGGATGGCCACTTATCAAGCAGGTACCCTGTTCATCGATTGGTCACGTGACTGCGTAGGCGCAGCATCAATGGCTTGAGTGAGGACGCCTTACCTTCTTCCATAAAAAGCAATTATTGTCGCCTTCACCGCCAGAAAAAGCTACAACTGCCAGCGCCTGCTTGCCTTAAACAGCTTGTCCACTTAAAACAGCACTCAGCAGCAAAGCAACTATCGTGGGCAATATGTTCACCTCATAACCGAAAAAAGGGCGGTACATTGAGAAGCCGACATAGTGCTTTACTTCGACTGTGGAATGACATTTGCGCATCACCACGGACAAATGACCAATGAGAATATAAAGCTCTTGGAGAACTAGGGAGCCAACGTTCGCCATCCCAGCTATTTCCAGAACTCAGGACATAATTTGTAGAGCACTCTTTTGAGTGACAAAAACGACTTCTGACGAGAACTGGGACTGAAACTACTCTTACTACGTAAATCAGCGCTTCCAATTGCTTAATGACCCCTGAGATCAATAAAAGGTTTAAAATGGTCTGTGACTCGACTCATGATTTTCACCTTCCATTCATGACCTTGAACCAGGTAAGAACCCAAGTGCGTAAGTCACTGAAAGCAAATATGAGACGCATGCATAATACTGAATGAGAATGAGTGCCACAAAACATTTTCTATACCATATATAAAATGCTTGCTATACCATGACGACCGTCGCCGTATCAAAATTTCTCCATAAGAAAGTCTTCAGAAGAAGTCATAGATCTGTAACCTGTCGGAGCATTGACCTCAGATTTTCAGAGAATGCGTAACAAGGCTCCAAGTTTGAGGTATCTGAAATGTCATATGGATCGAAGCAGTCGTAAAGAACTCGCGAAAAATTCTAGGCGGCTGCACCAACCCTCTATACTGGCTAAGCTGTTCAGAGATGCTATTTGCGCGATAAACTTCCTTTTGCATATCCAAAATAACTATTTGTTTTTTCCCGTCAGTAAAAACGCCAACGTTAGCGCGTTAGAAACTGCAGACAGCCTACCATCATCGCGAATTCGGTAGGAACATACCGCAAAATGCCAGATATGGAAATCAAGGGCGGTGCCCGACGCGAGCACTGCCATCTGTCGAGCTGCATTGGACTTTTCGTTTCAAGGTCGCCGGGAGAGGGCACATCAACCACCGAGGCTGATCTCGGGAAGCAAGCCTTTAGCCCCTGGAAACTTGTGAATACCCAAGAGAAGTTGCATGTCACGTGACCTAAGCGTATGGATCCCAAGTGCGACATGCGCATGCGCACACCATGAACAACATCAACACCATTGAACTACAGGGTACGGTGCACAAACGGTGAAAATGGTTCACACTTTACCCAAAGGCCATCAGATGCAGCGCCATACCACCATAGCACGGGATGTCGCCGCTGAAGAGCAGGAAAATACGCATTCTGGGCAGGTGCTCGCTAACTAACAAATATCACCATGACCAGCACAGTGGTTGAAACCAGCCAACAAATATACACATTTCTCATCAGGTCAGTGAACATCTTTTTCTCCCTTACGCAATACACCATCGGTAGTAAGACTCCTGGACACGTTAAGACGACACGCGGGAAAGTTCCTTTAGCATATGCTGTTCGGAATGCATCAGGTGACCAAAACTTTCAGTTTTCATGTGCAGTATCGTGCCAATTTCACCTGTAATAGGATATATTTACGTACAACATTGTTCTACGTTTGTTTTAAGCATAACGGTTTTAAATCACAAGGATAACCTCTAGTTTATGCGTTGTATCTCAGACGCCCCGAAGTGGTTTGTTCATACGGATTAACAATACAAAACGCTCTCAAAGCTGCACAACGAAGATAAGCCTGTTAATGAAGGTGGATGCATGAGCCTATGAGCTTAAGCCCCATATCAGAAGAGCACGAATAAGGAAGCTGCACAGATTCAGCCAGCGCATAGAACTACCATACATAAACGTAAAGTGAAAATGCCAGCCAAAAGCTCATCATGGAAAAAATAGCATGGCAGAGCTACGATAGAAACAGCCATTTTCGCGAAACCCAAGTAATTCGGAGTTCCTAAAGACTATACGCATGGACACTTAAAGAAGGTAAAGCCTGCCGTAAAGTATCTGTGTGTCGTTCCAAAACGAGCAAACACAGGAGCTACTAGAAGGTCCGGATGGTTGATAAAGTTCCCAGGCCCTCCGTGCGACAAGCAAGAACATGGGAAAAGGAGAGAGGGAAAGAGGGGGGGGACTCTCATTACTTTACCACCGGCCATCTGAGCTGCAAACAACATCAGTTCCCCGGAAAAAAAACTGACACAACTACCGCAATATCAGCAGGAACTTAACGTCGGCGGCACGACCCCAAATACTCATGTGCGTAGCATACGTACTTATTTACATCGCTCGCAGCGCCAAGACGTGGAGCACAAAAACACCGAACGATCCTACTACGAAGCAAAGAACGAAAACAACACCTTCCTATCACAGGTCGATATAGGTTCTTGCATGCCGCACCCAGAGATCAGGTTGCGGAACGCACGAGGTGTGCCAAGTCGACTTGCTTCTCCCGTACCATCTGGGTGTTTCGTGCCGACATTTTACTTTGTGACGTCACATATCGCCTTTCCTGTACCCCTCTATAGTTCACCATGCCGCCCAGTTCACCCTGTGCCAATAAGTTCGTAAACAGTGCGCCTTCTTAGAACTCAAGGAGAGAATCAACCGGGTTCTGAAAACCTTTGCTGAAACACCATGCCTATAATCAAGGCAGTTTCTCTAATGGTTCCTTGTGCGATTTTACGTAAAGACGTTAATGTAAGCAGTCTACGAATCTACATAAGGCTGAACTCATTCAACGGCAGAACGCACCATTGTCGTAAGGTCTTCTATGATGGGCAATCTTCTTCAGAGGTTAATTGCTAAGCGTGTTCGAAAACGTAGACATCCAGCATTAAAAACCTAACATTTCAACAAAACGTAGCATCATCTCTTGCCATCCCCGGCGATCAAAATATTATCAAAATAAAGATCAAAATAAACACGACTGTTTCGAAACTAAAAAGCCGCCGTATTGTTCTGCATTAGCTCGAGGATATCTTCACCAGATCGGGACAATTTGCGATCGTTCAACTGAAGTCAGAGCCTTAACCATGAGACTTGCTCCTAAGTCCCGAACGGCGAACAGTGCTATGAACACAACGCGACGCGAGCATTTCCCCAGGCTTGCGATCACGTACCCCCCTCGAAACCCCCTTGCAAAGCGGTGAGAGAGAAAGCCCGCACAGTCGGATACTAGTGAGGTTTCCAACGTTGACATACTCCAGTCTCGTCGGCAGGGGTCGACACAGAGGTTCATCGCCTGATGACTCGTGTCAAGAGGTCATCGAGTTCCTTGACCTCGCAGTCAGAGGTCCCCCAGTGCCCGCCCTGCCTGCGGCTACCGACGCTGTGATCGCGCCACATGCGGCCACCGAAGTCATGACCCCGCACCCAGAGGTCACCGACACCCCGACCGCACAGCCAGAGGTCACTGCGACTCCGATTCGGCTGCCCACGGCCGCCGCCGGCGGCGCTCACTGGGAGCCGGGTGCGGCCGGCGGCTGGCCGCCGCACCGTCACAGGATCGAGCAGAACTTGGACCGGTGGCCGGAGCGGTGCAGCAGGTCCACCAGCTCGGTCAGGCCGCCGCCGGCCGGGCCGCAGCCGGCGGCGGCCCGCCGCAACCGCAGCAGCGACTCGGGCATGCCGGACGGCGCCGCGCCGCCGCCTGCCGGCTCCTCCGGCCGCCGGTTCACGGTCAGCACCAGTGCCGTGTTGGTCCGGTTCAGCTGACGCTGCCGGCAGGCCAGTGGCGTCATTTGCCGGCCCGACCTCCGCTGCGGTCGGCACCAGCTCAGCTGACCCAGGTTGGTCCGGCTCAGCCGACGCTGCCGGCAAACCAATGACGTCATTGGCCGGGCCGCCTCCGCAGCGGTCGGCACCAGCGCCGTGTTGGTCCGGCTCAGTTGACGATGCGGATGACTGAATGACGTCATTTGTCCCGCTTAGCCACTGCTGCGATTAAAGTAATTATGTTATTTGTCTACTCAGCTGACTCTGCGGTTACATCAGTGACGTCACCTGCCCAGCTTGGCTGTCCCACTGCCGTCAGGCTCGTGGCGCCACCTGTCCATCGAGCTTGCATTGGGGTCAGGTCAGTGACGCTATTTGCATGCAAAGGAGCGTCGTGGTGCTCCTGGACCAGTTACGCCATTTTCTTACACAGACACGACACCAGCAACTAAAAAAGATTCCTGAGAGCATCCCTGTCAGACACGACAGGTCCCGTCATGTCCCGATCGGTCACCATGACCTAAAAACTAGTGCTTTACTATATATAACCTATACTATACTATATATATATATATATATATATATATATATATATATATATATATATATATATATACTATACTATACTATAACCTATACTAACAGCGTTAGACCTGGTCGGAACATGTGCGAAAGTGGGCCGACCAAACACGTGAAACATCTCATAAGTCAGAGGCGAGACAATCAAGCTGCGATATGGCCCCCTCCCCATTGACGAACCATCACATTCGCACCAGCAGCAGTCCCCTTCCCTTCCCCCATCGCCGGGTAGCAACCTTGACCCCGGGCGGCGTTCGGCTGACCTTTTGGGGGGCGGCGGCCGGCGGCGGCTGGGTGATGCGCGCCGAGCCGTTCTCCGGGCCGACCAGCTGCTCCCTGGAGTCGGTGCGCCGCGGCGCCGCGTGCTGACGTCATCGCATACGTCAGCTGGGTCACGTCACGGTACCGGAGCTCAGGGAACGTCACTTTCGGGAGTCGTACGCACTGCCACGTAATAGTGTCAAATATGCTCATGCGTGATAATAGTATCGCACAGTCGGAAGGGTTGCGGACGAGGAAGGGAAAATATATTATACGAGCATTAGGTTCCACAAACAGTAAGGAGACGATATGCCGAAGGAAGTGAAGAAGGAACTGACATGACACGGTATGGTTTCTTTAATCTGCTTGCGTTCACAATGACTGCGAGACCCCTCGACACTTTAAAGAGCTCCTAAAACCTGCATGACGTGGACAAACCTGCCAGGGAAACACGCCATGACAAAGACGGCATAAGAGACAAAATACAAGGCAAAGCAACTAAGAATTGAGCAGAATCTTCATCTTCCAATGCACTGAGGATTCGCTTTAACATGCTGAAAAGGGTTATGCATCTTCTGAATCTAGATGTGTCAACTAATTTCTGCTGAAAATGTCTGGAACACATCAACAGTGCACCCCCTTCAAGCATAGACCTAACGCGTGAGGAAATATCAGATCAGTCAAAGCATGTAACGAAAAACGGGACAGTCCACGTTTAGACATAAGAGCAACCGGTACAAAACATTAGTGTGTGGACTTACGTACGTCCATGCTTTTTTGTAGTTTCTACGCGACTTTCCTCACCTGGCTGGTGTGTATGGTACCCCCTATCGGACACATTCTCGCCTCGTCCTCGCTAATTTTTCTTCTTGGCTTCTCACCATTCACAGGAGACACTGGGAAAGCAACCAAACCACGGAGTCTTCCGTAAAAGGCGAGAAACATGCAACACCATGCATGCAATATTTGGAATGTCTCCCGATAGGAAGTGTGGCATGATTATATCGGCCAGCGGCTAGCGGAGGACCTCGTACATAGATAACCTTTGTTAAGGTTCATGCACGTTAGCAATCAGTGGCTTTCAATACGGCTAAGGTACGTATGCTAGCAATCAATGTCATCATTGTACGTTAAACTGATGAGTTACATAGCATCCACACAAGAGCCACCATACGAATATAACCACGTCTGTCATCCACTTGAACAGATTGGAATCAAACCTCGAAGCAGAATGAAAAACAAAGTAAATATCGCACGAGCTGTAGTGTTTGTCGCACGTTTCGCCTCGCGTTTTCTCGCGTCGCGCTGCGCCATTTCTTGCACCGTATCTGGCGTCAGCGTTTTGCAAACAGCTGTCGTCGTCAGGCCCTTTTGGATCGCATCGTAGCCTTGGAATATGCGGACAAAACACGCATTTCGATTTACATAATCAAAGTTTTAGGTGTTTTGCACAAACGCCTTTGTGTCTTTTGTGCCTTTTTGTCCTTTTACCAATCGTAAGAGCAGTGGGGGCAGCGACGCTCATAAACATTCACCGCACAGGTTCTGCGCGTGCCAACCTCTCTGAAACCACCCACACCCCGTCGGTCTGGCCTTCGATCAGCAGGGAACTGTTTCCGAGACGTACAGGACCGTGACAAAAATGCGCGGCTGCACTGTTCACATTCGCGCGTGCGGTCACGTGCGCATTCATCCTACCGGCACCTCCCAAGCCTCAGAACCTTTGATATTTTCCTAGATCCTTCCATGAACCGAACCAATCGTATATACGTGGTGTTACGATATATATATATATATATATATATATATATATATATACCATACATAGTATTACAACGGTACCAATCGTATATAGATGTGCCCAGGATCCCCAGGGAATTACAGCAGAGGAACCCGGTCTTGCCGCTCGCTATACCAGACAAGAATGTTCCTTGTCGCCCGCGCTACTCTGCTCTGCTCCGCTCTGTTGTGCTGTTCCTTTATCTGACTGCGAGTCGCCACTCCAGTTACCTGCTTTTCTTCACTCACAACGCAAATGCAGTGTTTTTTCATTTATCGCTGTTTGTCTGCTATCACGCAGCTCGTGCGCGTCATACTGAAAATGCCATTGAACCGGCATACTGCTTGTGAACGTCCATCCAAATCCCAGCAGGAAATCCGGGAGCCAGAAAGACCGGACTGTTACAGAACAAAATCACACCACGCCGTCACCAGGGCGGCGACTCACGCGGCGCCATCTTGCTGAGCAGGCCGCCGTATTTCCGCTGCCAGGTGTAGGTGTCGAGCGAGATGCCCTTCTTGAGCGCGCGCCGGTGGGGCGGCGGCCGACGGCCCGAAGCAGGAGACATGGACGCCTCCGGGGGCCGCCTCCCCTCTGTCGGGAGTCATCGGATGACGTCATCGGTGGGATCATTGACCGACATGGTGTTACACATCCGTTAACCATGCATTTTACAGTGTCGCGCCTAACGCTGAACTGGCTTAAAATGGTGAGTCCAGTTACCTGGACTGCACCGTATGCCCTGAACAATTACACCGAAGGATGATTAGCCATGCAAGTGACATCCATATGGTAAAAAACAACCCGGGCAATAGCGTAACTGCAGCGTTATCGTTAAGCCACGATGCCAGTAATTTCTGAGCAGAAAAGTTCGGTACACCTATCTTTGAATAAGCGCTCGATGATAGGCCGGCTCTGCGCTGCTCTGACCTGTGATTGGCTGAAAAACAGTTTTCGGCCGTGCGCACGCAGCCAATGGCGGGCCATTTAGTAAACTCAGCAGGGCGAAGTACATGCTGTTCTGTAGCCTGAGAAGCATCCAGAACACACCTTAACAAGATTCCTACGGTCCGAAAGAAGCAAAACCAGTGGGACAGCGCGTTAACATTTCTAAATAATCTTTTTTTCTAGTCTACTGCTGATGAACAAACGACCAGGCGCGCTCTTTTTATTATCATTTGTTATCATGTCATATATGTTATAAATATATATATATATATATATATATATATATATATATGACTGTTATAATAATATCAAACAAGCAACGTTTAAAATATCATTTCTAATCAGTGCATATTTGCCTGTTAATATTAAACACGAAATGTTTTAAACGTTACTGCTCATCCCTGCAATGCGTTATCCAACGCGCACTGTAGGTATTTCCTTGAGCGAGAAATACATCTGTTGCGATGGTATGTCATTTAACAGATGTTATTATTTAAAAAATGGTAGCTAAGCTACTCAGACATCGTCACATTTCCTTCGCCGGCACGTACGCATTAAATCTCGAAGTACCATATGAAAAATCCCCTTGCTAAAATTTAAGATCATCAGAGTGTTCTCAAAGCTTCCGGCTTGTTGTCATGTATCCTAAAACATAAAGGTGCGCCACTGCCACCTTTTTCCATCTCGCCTCACCTGGCAACAATTTGTCCGGCGTCGTCTGATATACGGAGACCGGCGACGACCGCATGCAAGGTCAAGGAGGTCACTCGCTGACCTGAGGTCACGCTGTGCACGAAAATACGCCCATCCGAAGAGCCTGCCCGCAAGGTCAAATCGTTCAAGGTCAAAAGTTGATATGGAGGCGTGGTGACGAGGACCTGCAAAAGAAAACAGCTTAGAGATAATCACAAACATATTGTATGGTGCTAAGGTCTCTGAATTCACCGTGAAAAGTTTTTGTGGAATCCTTGGTCCCGATACACCATAGCTTCGTTGGTAATATTACAATTACACCTAAACATTAAAAAGGTGGAAAGCACATAAGCAAAGCAATATGGTCCACAAAGACAATTTTATGTATGTCTCAGGCCCAATTCTAAAGCATTAAGACAACCAAAGGCCACATTTAAAGACAGTAAAAACGTTCGAGTTCCGCATCACAACAGGTTCCTTAGTCGCCAAGTGGTCTTGTCATGACCCAGAAATAACTCCGATTTCTCTTTCGTCGCCCGCGATGGTGACCTTGACCTGGGACTGGCGACCCTGACCTGAGACAATAAGTCCAGCGTCTGCCGTCATACAGACGGCGGTGACCGGCGCCTTGTGGTCACGAATCACCTGCCGCGTCTGACCTGAAACAGGCAGGCCAGGTCAAGGTCACAATGTCTAGTCTGGTGGCTCATTAGCCAGGCTTCAGATGTCTATGTTCCCTTAAACAGCTGTCATTGTCCACTTATAAGTACAAAAATACACCAAAAACGGTGATAGCAATGGTTTGAAATGAATCTGTCAGTCCCACACCATTGGCCTTATGCTGCAAATCGGAGGAAAGCAAAGACCATGGCCTACTAACCCCGTTCCAACGTCATATTCCATTGCTTCTCACCAGTGTCCACGTCCCAGGCCATCACCAGGCAGTCGTCACTCCCCGACGCTGCCGTGTGACTGACGAAGGCCGGATAGGCTGCGCAGGTCACGGCCGCCTCGTGACCCACCAGCACCTGCCGGACAGGGGAACTGTCAGGACGGCAATGTTACAGCTGCACCGCTATCCGCCGGAACCCACCGGGCAGAAAAACTGTCAGGATATACAAGTCACGGCTGCCTCGTCACCCACCAGCACCTGCACAGGAGGAACGTCAGGCCGTATAGGTCGCCGGTCCTTGTAGCCCACCACACCTGGCAGGCAGGTGAGCTATCAGGATGTCGAGGTGACGCAGCTGTCTCTAACCTATTCCATACGGCAGTAGGTAACGTATGTAACCTACCGGACACGGGGAATTTCAAGATGGTCAATGAGGTCTTGCCAAAGTTTTCGAACAGGAACCCATAACCTGGTGCCTACGCACGCGACTCATTGCGTGCTTTAGCGTCTCGCAGGTTTGTAAAAACGCTGTTCCCTTAACCGTATCGTCCGATTTAACGCACCCAGACATCACAATAGCACGTAGTACATGTTATGCTTACACATGGCTTTCTTAACTATTCATAACGGCGAAAGATTACCCCTTGACAGTCACGCAGAAAACGTATGACGCCCGCCAACCATCATCTCATATATGACGTCATTCTGACGTAACATACCTGGGTCAGTCGGCCCTCAGCAATGGTCCACACTTTGAGCGAAGCGTCGTTCGAGCCCGTGATGACGTGCAAACTGTCGCTGCTGACGTCAAAGCAGCGTATGACGTCATTGTGGCCGATCACGTTCTTTGTATCATCTTTGCTCAGTGTCCACACGTACAGCCTGGAACATACGAAGCAGTAAAATCCTGGAACATTTGCCGTATGCTTATTCCTACCGTCTTAGTAGACTGTAAAAAAAAACATCATTTGCTCGCCAATATTAAACTGACGATTCAGGTTGCATAACTCAAGGAAGCAATCTTCCCTGTCTTTAAAAGGCCATCCATCGGTGCGCAAATCCTTTAATTTATACTCGAACAGTGAAGCATACATGCCGCGCATGTCTTCATAGCCCAGAGACCAAGGCAACACAAGGCGCATTTGCACCAGGAGTTTCCTAGCACTTCCTACGATCGCCAGCTCTAAAACACAAAGACGTTCGCGCTGCGGCAAATCTAGCACAGCTCACTGGTTTCCGCCGCTCTTCCCGGAAACGGCGTAGTTCCGGTCGGGCGTGACCCGGATCATGTCCCCGGGGCCGCGGCAGGTCAGCAGCACCACGCCCGTCTCCACCTGCCACAGCTGAAACGGAGCGTGTGTCTTCACGCGAAGGACTGAGACGCAGCCCAGGTTACAGCCAGCCACGGAGTGTCGAAGGAGGAAAAAGAGAGCAACACCATGTATTATGCAAGGATACATGCGGTCGCAACTGTCATGGCATTCTTGCAGCTTGTTCAAAGCGAAAAACATTTTCAAAAGCTCCCTTCAACCACAGAACGGACAAAAGGAATAAGACAGTCAGAGAAAATATGGCGTTTCCAAAAGTGAACAGATGGCTTCCTTCATAAGCTGCAACATGGCGCTTCCAAGGGTGCAATGCACATTTGCATACGCGAACAGTGTGAATCCGCATGATGGTGAGAGCGCGACTGTGACGTCATCGCGGCAGATGTGTGACGTCACACGCACCATGAGAACGCCGCTCTTGTCCGCGGACAGTGTCCGCTTGCTGTCCGACAGCACACAGACGGACACCACCGGCATCTCGTGGTCCTGGAAGCACGTCAGACGGTGCAAAGGAGAACGTTTACCAGCCTCGTGTGGTCCATAAGAGATGAGGAGTTAAAGAGCAATTTGAAGCGTCAAATGTCGCTTGAAGACAAACATGTAAGCACCGGTTAGAACGAACGCAGCTGATAAATCCGAGAAAAATAGCCTTCATGACAGTTTTCAAAGAGACATCATGAGTCTGAGTAAAAACACAATTCCAAGAAACGGCAAATAACCACTGAAAATTACCACACAAGACTAGAATGATTGGACTGTGTGGCGCACGCCATAAAACATCAAAATTTTGCAGCTGCAACAAAGTTTAGAAGCTCACTCTTATTTCACATTGAGAGAATTCGCTTCCACACACACACTGGTCCGCGTTAACGGCTGCGGGAAGAGCTTAACATGGCAGCTGGCTGTCTCTTTCACGTCTCATAATGTGTCGTTATGAGCGACCCAAAATGAAACCCAAATCCAAATTTCATCACCGGCACAAAATACTGCATGCGCTGCTGGCGAACTTAAGGACCGCTCTATTTTCCAGTTACAAGCACATCCCATCACCGACGAAATCGACAGCATTTAACATCAACACGACACCATCTCGAGACTATGTCGTCGCAGGACCGAGGCGCCAGGCAATCACCGTGAACGCAGCCACCACGAGGTTGAGCGTGAGGCCCCAGACTCGGATTGAGGTGTCCTCCGACCCGCTGACCGCATACAAGCCGTTTGGAGCGAACTGAACACAGGTCACTGGCCCCGTGTGACCCTCCAAGGTCGCGTGGAGGTCGCCAGACGGCGCCAGCCACACCTTCAAGTGGGAGTCCATGGATCCTGTGGACGTACGTAAAACGCAAGGCATGAACAATACGAAACTTCATTTCGTGGTGGCAGCAACGAAGGACGATAATTAATCATCGAAAGAAACATCGAGGTTCACAAATGCCAACACCTCCACTGGAACAGGGCACAAGAGGACCTGGCATGCAGAAAGTTCATTCCAAAATGCTAAAATAGCACCAGAATATCCAAATAAAAATAGCACAAATATCTGCTCGGTTTGAGGAAACCTCTGCAAAAGGAAGGCTAACGAATGAGGACGTACTTCTCATATCAGTGTATCGGTCATAACATTTCGGCAGTCTCACCCGTAACAACCATGGTCTCGTCCGCAGAAATGTCCAGACACGTGATGTTAGCCTGGTGTTCGACAGGTATTTTCTTCCGGTCAGACACGTAAACGCGCGGCTTCACTGTCAGAGGCTGTACGTGGGTCACCACGACCCTGCTGGCACCTGGTGGCCAGACGACGAACCTTTACTATGGAGCTCGCCCTGGCAAATCGCTTTTGTGTGGTGATGGTTCTCACTTTTACAGTTTCAATAAAATCCTTTTACTTGTTAACTCTGCTCTCATTTGGGGGGTTAATGCCCGCTTGTTGGGCCAAATCAGATTAAGAAGCCTTGCGATGATGGACAAAACGTAACAAGCCAGAACATCTAAATCCCGCGCAAGAGCACAACTGGAAGAGTACAGACAGTACAAACAGCAACTCAGCATCTCTTGAAAAACCGATATCAGCTGAGAAACAGCCCAAAGGCCAACCTTTTCTCAACCACGGTCAAACTCGCTATCGAGTGCCAAAGCATTCCATCAGTGCCATAATCTTTCACTGGCTGGCAGCCATCTTTGCCGTCCTTTAAGCTCGGCTCCGTTACCGTTCTGCTGCACAAGCTCAGGACGCACCATGACCAGCCATCGTTTTCAGCATAATCCAAACGGAACGCGCGGAGCCCGAGGACTTGAACGTCCACGCACTTCTTATTCCGTCGCGCTCACACAGCCGACTCATCGTCTGCGCCTGCGCCACTGACCGGCGGTGATCAGCAGATGCCCGTTTGATGTGAGCCGCGCCGCCAGCACCGGACTGCCGTGCCGACTCAGGGTACGCAGCAGCCTGGCCGACGGGATGTCGTACACGTACACCTTGGAGTCGCGGCAGCCCACCACGCACAGGTTGCCGTCCTCCGATGACGTCACGGCCGTCACCTGTCGTACGGTTCCGGTCAAAATCGAAACCGGCTGGGATATGATTAGAAGAAAGGGGGATAGCACGTTGGACGCGGGATGAATTGAAAGTACGTTGAAAATGATGAGCCTCATATGATGTTCAAATTCAGAACAATTCACTAGACTCTATACGGCGGCAAACACTTAACAAACATTCTGAAAAACGACCAAAACACAAAACAAAACAATCGGTGATCATGTTGAACCGCACTTGTAAGCCGTGTGCAATTCAAATCCGTTGGCCATCGCGTGAAGAGTAAAAATAACTATCCCAGGCATTCATTTGCCACACCAGAGTACAAGTCGGCAATGAATGGGTCGATCCTGTTCCACAACAAAGCACCACAGCATTTACCTGGCTTTGGTGGTTACGTAGCGAGTGCAGAGGGCTGCCAGTAGTGAAGCTGTGCACGTACACGGTCATGTCGAGACAGGCCGTCAGCAGGAACATCTGTTAAACAGTGGGCAAGGACGGGTCAGCGAACCGTGACGACAATCTGAACCAGGACCAGGCAATGGTCGGGTGATCCAGTCCACTGCTGATCTAATCATTTCGTCTCCAGTTTGTCACTTTCGCAGTCACCTGGTCGCAAGCATTACATGACCAAAATTGCACTTATCGTGCCGTAAGAGTTTCAAGTTTCAGCCAAGATGCTTTCGCAGATTTTAAACGCGAAACTTTTCATGAGCAGCAAGCTGAAAAATCCGAGGAAGAGCAAGCCATGGCGGATGCGTTGTTACGGAGTGTGGCACACTGACAGAAGTGTTTGTACTGTCGCGAGTGTTGCGTTATTACCCTGGCGTCCAGCGCTGAGTGGGAGACACAGAACTCACCGCTCCACCGGAGACGGACATGTGGCTCACAGCCGACGGCATGCTGATCTCATTCAGCACTGTCAGCGTCTCCAGCGACCATAGGATCACCGTCCTGTCATGGGACCCTGGAAACGGAGAGTAACATCAGCCGGAGGCCATAAGAACGTCGTCTTATCTTGGAACCACGAAAATAGGATCATTATCGGGCGCAAGCAGCACAGGATCACTGTCACGTTCAGGGACTCTGGAACAGACGAGCAACTCAGCAGTCGCAGACACCACAGGATCACTGTTTCGACATGGAACCCTGAAACGGAGAATAACCTCGACAGCCCCGTAAGTCGAAGGACCGCCGCCTGGCAGCACGCTGTGAAGAACGAGATCGCGATATGCTTCTCACCGTAGCATCTGGGACATTTCAAAGAATTCAGATTCATTTAATCGAGAAGAGCATGATAGCACGGAGGACGTAGCATTACACTTTCAATGGCGTAAAAAGTGCCTACAGCTGAGTGTCCTTCACTAACGTAACAATGAAATGGGTAATTCGATACGCGATGGAACTAGAAACAAATCCTACAAAAATGCACATACCAACTTTTTACAAACTGGCCTCTTTTGAACTACACCGGCATCAGCATTGCCCCACCCATGCTACTGACCTGACGCCATGACTTCTGAGTCAGTGTTGACCTCAATACAGGTCACCGGGCCCCTGTGCTGAGACAGCTGATGTGGTTCAGTACTGACATCTGGAGACCGAAAAATAAACTACACTCACCATTCGAATTATCGTTAGGTGTAAAACACACGGTGCGGGGAAGGTTACTGAAGTTACAAAGGAGCTTTGCGGAACGGCATGGGAAGGTCCTATTATTCTATAACTGTCAGCCTTATTAGTACAGTTTTATTAATTTACGGCAACCTAGCGTGGTTAGACATCACGTCGGCGGATTTCCCGACTAGCCGTTTTCTAAGTAGTCGCTGGTCGAAACTTTCCTATGTTGTTGTTCATCGCTACGACGTGCAGATGCATCATGCTTAGTTTCTCCTTTTCTCTTTGCATCATCTGGCACCAAGGCGACGCTATTGCAACAGCCGCCACTCACGGATACTAATTCAACAGAACTGACCCGCATTCAACATCACTTGCGTTCCCAATAGCCGCACTGTCTCGTGCATATCCTCAGGAGTCCTCAGTCTAACGAAGCACGCGCAGTCGTCCCAATACACACCGTCCGCGTCCTCAGGAGTCCTCAGTCTGGTGACGTACAGGCAGCTGTCCTCGCCTCCGCTGACCACCACGTCACCCCGGCTGGCTAGGCAGGAGGACCAAACGCACAGCACGGGGGCGATGTGACGACTGGAAACAGATCAGGCACTCCGGTCTCTGTGACTCTGATCAGACTAGGAAGCCTGAGAGCAGCGAACCATGGCCAGCAAACAATGCTGGCTGAGTGAATCAACATACGGAGAGCGGTAAAACCGTGTAATACAGTGAGTTACGAAGATAACGCACCATCATACATAGCATGTTAAAATTCTGCGATGTAGCCAGACCTGTTCTAAGATTCAGATTAACGGCACGTGAGCTACATATTGAAGATTATCCGCAACATCCACTCGACGATCCACCCTGACTGCAACACGCATACAGTACCGAAGGCTGGCCACAACACCTACTCGATGGTGAAGAGGGAGCGGAAGCTGGTGCCGCTCCAGACGATCACATGGCAGTCCTCAGAGCCTGAGACCACGTGACGCCCGTCCGGTGACGGGTAGACGCACGTCACGTCCCCCGTGTGACCTGGGGGCGTCACGGGCGTCGGCAAAGCGGACACGGCATCAGTGGGTGGAAGGAAAGGAAATGACGACGCGTCACAACGGCAAGCAGACGAGCTTACATGGTGCAGTTTTAACAAGACTCGAGCCTCACCGCTGATCGCCGTCGATCCCTAATGTCGATGTTTAAACCCAAACCGACGTCCCCTTGTATAACTTCAGGGCTCACTTCGGACGGCACTACTGCATTCTGATCTTTGGTTTCACACATGGCAACCAGGCTGACTCCAGAATATCCCGGCTCTGATTTAGCACTGGCTTTTGACCTTTACTTCGACGATCAGGGCTTTTGCCCCTCGACTGACCTGATATTGGCTTCTGACCTCCAGCTGGCATCTGACCCTAGTCTGACCTCTGGAACTTAAAATGGCCCCTCAATCTGACCTCTCACCCGTCTGGTCTCCAACCTCCCAGTCTGACCTCTGACACCAATCTGATATCAGACCGTAACTCTGACCCCCCGCCCCAGTCAGACCTCTGATCCTCGGTTTGGCATCTGATCCCAGTCTGACCTCTGAAGGTGTGCACGGAGCGGCTGGTCAGCAGGTGCCACAGGTGGAACTCCCGGCCGCCGCAGGCCACGTAAACGTGCACGCCGTCTGCCGCCGGCACATACAGGTGCACCGGCTCTGGTAGCGCCAGATCTGCCGCAGACCGGGTCGTAATAAGTCAGGTCAAGTCAGATCAAACCTCGTTAGGGCGGGGGAAAGTAGACCAAAGCAGGGTAGGGCAGGGAAGATCGGTATAGATCGGTATATACGTATGTAGTACATACGTCAACACATGAGACGTAGCCACGTTCAAGCACCGGGCGATGAGTGAAGGCGGTTGTTGAGGCTTTTACGACGCAGCTTTTTGTGTCTTCCTGGGCCATGGCTCGTTTTTGTTAAAAACCTGGGGCCAACAAGTCGGTCGTCCCATTTTCCAGCAGAAATCGTAAATATCTTGCGTCTGAAATACAAATTTGTTCACAAACGGTAATTTTCGAAAATGACGAGATAAGGTAGCTGAAGTCAGGGTACAAATTAGTACTTGGGGGATAGGTTATGTTACACAAATGGAGACCTTTCGAAATTTATCCTATGCTGGTGCCTAATCCTGCGCCTACGCCCCTCAGACTCCAGACCCAGGAACGCTGGAGTTTCTCCACCGTTGCGGGGGAGGGGAGAGGAGAAGCATTTTCGTTTATTTCTTTCCAATCAGCTTCCAAAGGGCAAATGTCAGACTTCAAAAGAAGTTGGAGGGGGTAGGGAAGGGGGACAGCAGCTGCTCCTTTGCTCCTCCGTTTCCCGCGTCTCTGACCAGACCTCCTCCCTCGGCCCTCAGAACACTGGACCACGTACCCCAGACCTGGTCGGGCAGACTATGGCGGAGCCAGACGGTGCCTGGCACCAGCAGCGGGCTCTTCTGGCGCGTGCACCAGTCCACCACGGACGCCAGCAGGTGGCTGATGGGCGAGAACGGCCGCCCGCTGACGTGGTGCAGCCAGATCAGCAGCTGCGTGGCCAGGTGCTCCGACCAATCGCCGCCGATCTCTGCCGACACAGGCGGGCCGCTCAGCCAATAGGAACGCGGTGAAACGCAGCAGGCTCTAACAGCCCGACATTTCGAAAAATGCAGTTGCTCTGAGTATTGGCATTTACGGTTTTCCTCCGCAGTTCCCTGCCCTTTAATTTTTAAGTCGCAAGAACGTAAGGATGCATTGTCACTACATGACACGTTGTTATACTGTGCCCGTGGTACAATACTGCTAGCCCGTGACGACTGTCAGTCCGCGTGATGTCACACCAGTCATACAGCTATGCGAACAATGCAACATCGCGTTCCGTCACATCACGATGTCGCATCAGTCACACAGTGCCGGCAAAGTGCCAACCTGAACCACCACATCGTGACATGGCACGAGGACGCCACATCGGCCACACAGCTGTGCAGGCGACGCACCAGCCCGGCCCCACCTTCGGTCTTGTTGAGCACGTGGTGCACCAGCTCCGCCTCCCAGTCGAGGAACCAGTGCCTGGTGGCGGCCACCATCTTGCAGAGGTGGCGCGGAGACAGGTGGCGCGCGGCTTGCCACATGTACCGGAAGTTGCAGAGGATGGTCAGCTTCAGACACTCCAGGTCGCCTGCCGGCCACGGCGGCGGCGTCACGCACGGGTTACGTTCCTGTGTGTCGTGCGCCTTCTCGGTGAAAGGCGCGTGGGTTTGACAAAACGGTGAACGGTGGTAACGTAGCAGACGAGCTAATGCAAGGCCATCTTGTGGACTCAGAAAAAAAATGTGATGTAGAATTAAGTAATGCTGATAATATATGATAATAATATAATAATAAACATTGGAATACATGATTTCACCCTATTCCCGGAGAGCTACCGGCATGGCCGATTCCCGGCAGGGGGGGGCGGAATCGGCCCCCCCAGGTCTCGAGAACTACACGTCCGATTTCATCGCAACAAACGACAATCGATTTCCCATGACGTAAACTACATTTTGGTAAAAAGTTTCAAAATTTTAAAAGGGGTGGATATAGGGGGAAAACTCAAATTGGGGATATTTTTTTACTTCTTATAACTCCGTTGTTTATGGACTGATTTCGATCAAATTGGCATGACTCGAGAGATTATGGATGGGGCTTTTACCATTGGTTCATACAACAGGGATTTTGAGAAAATTCATGGGCGTTCAAAGGGTTTTGAAAATAGGAGGACTTATTTTTGAAGAACTGGTTTAACAAAAAAGTTAAAAGGACTTTTTTGGCTTCTTTTAGTCAAGTTATGCTGAAGAAGTACAAATCGTATCACAATGTTTGTATAATGTTAGCATAGGCGGTGCTAGGGACAAGAAAAACAGGGACTGTCATGGTCATATGTTCTTCAGATCAGCTTACAGCTTTTGACCTAAAATGACTTCCAATGACCTTACAATCACTTGAGATGATCTCGTGTGCATTTAATATGGTCTAGAAACGTTTCCAGTCATTTGAATTCACTCCATTTCTGGAATTTCAATTTTATGTCTTTTGTGATGTCGGGCACGCGCACTGCCATTTTAGGTCATAACTCCGTGACCCGACCCGATATCGAGCTGAAACTTGGTACACAAGTAGCGAGCATCCGTCTACGTCGTACATATTCCGGGTTTGGCATTTGAAAAAATAGCGCCAAAATACTTGCCATAAAACCGAATTTTGACTTTTGACCTTGACCTGATCTTGTCATTAACCTCAGATAAACAAAATTGTATTTGTACATTTCACATCTATTTCCCTATACATCCATATGAAGTTTTAACTTCTATGTTATAAACATTGCTTTTGACAGTCATTTTCCTTTTACCCTCAACAGAGATTAAAATGGCCTGAGATGCCTTCTAAAAACGTTGCCTGGCTCCGCCCCTGAGCAAAAAAGAATTATGAAATTTTGTCACGGTACATAAAAAGAACAGGTAGGAAACGTCACCAAGTTTCGTGACGCTGCGTCAAAAACCCTGGAATTGACAAGCAAAAAACTCGAGGGAGAGGATTCAGCTCCCCACCTGCTGGGAGTAGGGAACACGGAAAATATACGGAAATATTAATCCGAAAAGCTTATAATTAGATTTCATCCAATCTAATTCTGTGTAATTATAGCCCATTTCTAGACTTTTTGTACCACGCGTTAACCAAGCCTCACACCTGTTCGACTCGCAGAAACCTTTACTGAAAAAACAAAGGTTCGGCATACCCCATTACCTGCCAGCAATGTACGGTCTCAGAACCTTTCAACAGGCTGACCTGCTGCTTGCAGGTGGCTCTTGGGAGCATGCAAAGTATAGCACAACTACGTGTCTAATCTGCTCAGTCAATTAATACAACGACGTGTGGGAAATGGCCGCGAAAAGTGCTCATCGTGGACCTCAAACCACACAAATTACGTACAATGAAAAGGCCAAAACATGCCAGTATCATCTTCTCTGGTCAACTCACATCAGGCCAACTGAGAACTTGACGCAGTCCGAAAAGGGCATCTCTGTTTCGTCCTTGAACTGGGCCATGAGCAGGAGAGACTGAGGCTAATTGTGCCATTTTTTTTAATGACATTGAATGAATGAACGATTGAATGGACCAATGAAGCATTATAACCAGCATATCACGCAAATAATTAGAGTTTTCCCTATTATGTCATAGTGAAATTTTTTCAGGTTCCTTAGGGAAATCACAGAAATTTCAGATTTAAAATGTTCTCCTCCGCTGTTACAAATGACTCCGTACCTGGGGCCGACTGTAACTCCT
This sequence comes from Capitulum mitella, assembly GCA_030062745.1. NCBI lineage: Eukaryota > Metazoa > Arthropoda > Thecostraca > Pollicipedomorpha > Pollicipedidae > Capitulum > Capitulum mitella. The sequence goes on along the minus strand of CP099853.1, from coordinate 4,767,531 downwards.
TATTGAGGAAACTGTAACAAAATATGCGGATGGCCATATTATTCAAAACTCGAACCACCCTCATGGCATCTGCCACGACCAGACGGAGACAGAGGCTCATTGTGCGTCTTAGAGTTGTATATCGATTATATGGCCTCGAGAAACGGAGACAGACGCTTGGAGTGCGTTTGGAGAGTATATATCGGTTACATGACGTCGAGCAAGGCCATGCGTTTTGTTTTGTATGCCAACGTCGCGTGAAATTTTGCACTAATTGCACTTGCTATCGTTTCTACATATATTTTACCAGTAAAAAGAAACAAAAAATGACAAAAAATGAACACAAAGCGATATGAAACATGGAAATATGTATTAAACATGAACCATTTTCAAACTGAGGTCAATCGTCATATTCGTATTGTATCAAGCCTGCACTCGACGAAATCACGTCAAGGATACAACGATATCTTCCAGGATGGTCACATCCACGGACGCTTGCAAGTGGCCACTGGTACGTGTCACGTCCAAGGGTCACGTGACACGTTCCATGGTTCAGTGCTACATTGATGTAATCTCTGTGGGGGTTGTGGGGAACATGTTCACCGCAGCTTTCCAGAAGCGGTGATTTGTCCCACTTAATTTTCAAGGTAGCAAATAGGTGGCGATGCACTAACCCCACTAGCCCACTTTTCCCACTAGCGACGCAATTTCTTGAACTTTGTGATCTAGTAAGAAGGATTTCAACTGTAATTTGCCATGCAACATCCTAAAAAACTGATTTTTTTTCTCCACCTACCTATTACTGGTGGAATGCAGTCAAGTTGTCCTTAGGCGCGTCGGCTTCAGAAAATGATGGGGTGGGGGGGGGGGGTAAAGCCGAGGGCCCGACAAGCTAATTTTTTACAGAGCCAAGGGCCCGACAAGGCCGTATTTTTTTTTGTTACTATTTATAACATGAAAATTGCGTTTATCCCGATGTATATAGGTGAATATATATATATATATGTAGAAAGGAGATAGAATGATAGATACATCGCTTAAGACTTTATTCTTTATCTTCTGTCTATCTTTTATCCATTTTGGCCGTTCTTTTCGTTATTATTTCTCATTTATTTCCCTTTAAAACCGACAGAGATACTGGGGTAGGGGCAAACCAGCATTGGATGGGCCCAAATCAACATTGGGTGGGTCAGGGATCATAAAAGAATACAAATCAACACCCCTCCCCCAATTTCTGAACCGTGGCCACATCCCTACGCTGCTTTCATTACAGAACATCCACCCTCCACTGCGGACATAACGCTATCTATCACATGCATTGTTGTTTCCCGATCGCTCGTTCTACCTCGCTGGCGAACCATGCTGAAATGGACAGAACATTGTTTAACAATGAAATCAACCACGATCTCCTCTTGAATGGCTCACTAACTCTCCAGACATCGGAAACCGTACAGTGTTCGTGATATTCATGCAGATCTCTGAACTATTTCTAAATCTGCATTTTTCCAGAATGGCATTTTGCGGACCGCATTTTCATATATCATAGCCATTTCTTGAAAAAACTTTGATATGCTACATTACGTCTTAGGTAGCTGTTGAGGTCACTACTTTTCATACATGAGTTCCACAATTATTGTTGAAGGTATTGTTCTATTTTACTATTAGTACTGCTATATTTTGTACTGTTATATCAGGCATTAGGCTGTTATATCATACACTGTTGTATATTTTGTTGTATGTTGCTGTAATTTCTGTAATATTTATGTACTATTGTTATAGCCATCCCTACAATAGTCAGTGATACTACTAATATTTCCATTTTTATTATCAATTTCGGAACGTTTTTGCGGTGCCGTGCATTTTTCAGGGGCGCGCCAGAAGTCCGCGAAGCTTCGAGGGCGAGGAGAGGGACGTCTGCCCCTTCCGCCCCCTTGCTCCACAATTGCCAGCATCCATTATGTTCACTTATGCGTATCCCAAAACGCAGTGGTATAAGAAACGACGTACATAACTAGCATGGACATGCAAAGTTCCGCCGGGCTTAACTGTAACACTGTTACATTGGCCCCGCAAAAAGTGTCATCTTTGTCCCGACACATCCCGTCAGACTTGACGGCAATTGCAGAACAACAGACAGCCTTCAGCTGGCAAACGAATCCTTAAGAGTATGTACAAACGTCCCTTTTTCTACGCACAAAATATGGCAGAAGAAACTGCAAAGCAGCACACAGCTAGATTGTATCTGAATAAAAATATATTTACTCAGACCACCTAAAAACGACTTTTCAGCGGCAGATAATTGCTTACCTGTCGGTGGCGCGTCAGTTTTTCATGGAAAGAGCGCAATGGATACGCGCACTTCCGAGCGCGAAAGCAGCACCGTCACGCGGACAAATTTCGCACTATCAGCTTTGTTTTAGTCGCCCGATGTTACAACTGGCCCCAGTCTCCCACACCCCGCCAACGTATCCAGCCAGGGGAGGGGGAAGTGGGTCATATCCCACTGAGGTCGAATATTTAACGTTTTTTTACGCACGGAATATTAAATTAAATAAGGATTCCTGCAACTCGAAAACGAAAAGAGCCGAGGTCTGAGGGGTTTCCGGTTTTCCGGGAAGGGTAGGTTTTCCCTGGCCCCTCCTCTGCGAAATTCTGGTTCCTCCTGCGACCCGATCCGCAGGTGAACAGGACTCCTACCTGCCGAGACCAGATGGTACCACAGTCCGTCGGCCAATCGGAGCGACTGGAGGGCTTTCTGCCGGGAAAGCACTGACTGGCAGCTGGCGTCGTCCAGTTTGCCTGAAGGCAAAAAACAGGTCAGTTGTTTAGTTGTAGAGAACGTAATGTTCGGATCTGAAAATTTCCACGGCGCACAGTGATTCACGACGAGAAATATTGAAACAAATCATCGTGCAATAAATCAGCAGGACGTTGCGCCGCAGCTTTCCTTCATTTTCCAGGCATTGGGAGAAATGTTTTTATTACGTGCATCTTAAGTCACATCATTCAGGGGAATATTATATATGGTCGTAACTATTCGGAGAGAGAAAACCATTTTTTGGAATTGAAGAAAAAACTTAACAGCATCAAAGTCGGTTCAGCTGAATAACTACAGAACCATGTACTCTAAAGACCCTATTCAGACCTTCTTCCGTCAACGTTAAGCCGCTTTACGTACACTGCATCAATAACAAGCCAGCAGAGGCGAGCTTGATGGGTCTGAAATGCAAACATCCCAGCCAAAACATCCGCAGACGTAATTAGGAACTGAAATTTAGCCTCGTTCTCATTTCATCCCCTAATAAAGCTCGCGCGTCGTCCCGCAGCAGACCTCTGTTGGGTTACTGGGGCGTGTTTTAGCTGATGTGAAGCGTATGACATTCAATTTCTACGGCGTCAGCGAGAAATTCTCCGTCATGTCCACAGCTGTCTGCCGGGTGCCCTTTCAATGTGTCATTCGTCACGTGCTGCTTTAATTATTCATGGCTATTACGAGACATTTCATTAAGGTTCTATACAAAGGGCTCAGCGTTGATGACCATGCATCGCAAAATTACTCGTGTTCATGAATCAACACGTTGCATTCGAAACTAAATTCATGACATCGCATAGTATTTCAAACGAATTTATTACCAATAAACTGAGTTCAATTTCAACGCCATTAGCGCGACACAGCGTGTTACGTTTTTTGTGTTCATACATTTTTTCGACTATGGTGGAGATTCCTTTCAAGCATGATTTGCTTGTTTTCCTGTTAGGGTTGTTATTGCGTTGTTTCGTGTGCTTTTGTTACGTTAACAGCGCCAATAACTGACGTCTCGTGAGTCCTGATCAGAGTGGAATGTTAGCATGAGTTGCCTGCAAAATTTAAATAATGTTTATGAGACTTAAATTACATCTCCTGGGTATGCACGACACATGTCAAAAGCGGGTATTTCGAAAAAAAAACAGGATTTCTTGTCCTGTAGCTCAAGCGTATTTAATGACATGACATCAGAAACAAAATGGGATATAAAACCGCAAGGTGCCTGCATTAACAGTGCTTGCGTGCCATGAACACATGCCAATCGATTTTGAAATGTCATGATATCGCCTTTTTACGACGCTCTAGTCATATATGTAACGAACGTTCAGTCGCTGTCAGGTATCTGCCCTGTCCCATGCCACTATTCACGTCCCGCCCGTACCACCTTATATAAATGCTGACTTTTCTTGCCAACCATCACATAATAATACCACTGACGTTATCATACATTCCATATTCCAACTGGTAACCGATATCATACCAGCTATTGGTGCCTGATGACCACGGAGTCGGTGCGCCCCTGAGTCCAAATAACCAACTCATACCATTTCGTGCCAGTAGTGACTCCCAATGTGCCTTACCACTAATGAACCCCACATTCAAATACTAACAACGGCAGAGTCACTCCTCCCGCACCACCACCACTGAAGCGCCATTCAATACCGTCGCATACCAGCACTGGTTGAACCTTCGTTATGGTATGAACACCAAAATGATCGACTGTTGTTGGGTAACGTCAGCCAAACAAGAGGAATCCCGTTTACAGTGAGACATCTGTTACGGCCTTGTGTCTGTGAGCCTGGTAATAATTCCGACCGAACTCATCCGTTCGTCCATCTGAACTATTTCCACTGCCGGGCTATCGGAGCAGTCCTCGTCTCAGGCCCCATCCTTTTAATCAAAACTCTATAACTGGTCTGCCAGTGTTATTGCCGATATCGACCGCAATTTAGTGTCATCATCCATTACGTTCGGGATATCGAGGCAGCCATGACCGCGTCTGCCAACGGACAGATGCGGAGACCAGCGGGCATCGTTCCCGGAAAGACCCGACCGGTAATTACCGGATTACGCCGGATCGATCCGGATTAGTGCCCACGCAGTGCAGGTATGAGCCGCCCCTGGGGACGCATCCCGGGAAAACCACACAGACCGATGATGCGCCGTTCTCATCCGGAAACCAATTTGGGGTATGCGCGTCCCCGAAGGAGCTTTTGGAAACATACAGTTGGGCTAACGAAAATAAACAGTTGCGTTTAAGTTGCTTGACGCTAAGTTTTCACGCATCATCACGGCCAGGCATTTGTTCACCTACCTGATGACAAAGTCCTTGTTAAAATATGCATATCATGGTTTTTGTAGTAAAATATGCATATCATGGTTTTTGTAGTAAAATATGCATATCATGGTTTTTGTAGAAGTAGTGATCAGTTTTAGTGGAGCGAAGACCACCAACAATATGGTGTCGTAGCTACGGCTACACGAAAGAAAACCCAAACAGACGTAGGCTGCCACAGTCGAGGAACGGTTACGGACCTCTACCGAAACGGCCTCTGCGGTGGCCAGGATGTCCTCAGATGAGTTCAAGAGGCCGAAAAGGTGCCGCTTGCCAATGTCGATGTTATTGACATCTATTGTCCGACAGCCTTCATCATCACCCACGACGCGTTTCGACACCAGGAAGGCCAGCAGGCGAAACTGCCAAGGTCGAGTTATGGTCATCTGCTGACGAGCAGGCCTTCTGTTGTGTCGATGACGTCCTCAAACACGTCCAGGAAGCCTAACAGATGCGACTACCAAGGCCGAGGTGTACAGCCCTACCCACTGCCCGACAGTCCTCACCGTCATCCACCGCGTCTTCGGACGTCACCAGGAATCCCAGCAGGTGCAGATTGCTGAGGTCGCTGTGCACGGCCAGCCGGTCAGCGCGGTTGGAGAGGTAGCGGGCGCTCACGTACGCCGCCGCCGTCTGTTGACGCCAGGAGAGCACCAGGCGATGGTGACGCCACTGTCGCGTCCACAGCGCACCTGTTGGTCCGGGCAGGGGGGTCAGCGGAGGTGCGCCGGACAGATGTATTTGTTTTTGCCGTATTCCTCTATTCCCCGGGTAAACAGAGGAATGCCGTATTCCTCTATTCTCCGGAGGAATAGAGGAATACGGCGCGACTGAAAAGGGAGGCTTGCCGTCGTGATCTGGTAAACAAGCAGGTATGGATAATGCTTGTACAAGAAGAGGTACAGTCCACGATACCCTTGCCCTGTTCAACAGCGAGTCCCCGCTGCCGCTTCCTCTGCTTCCTGGATCCTGTGCGAACCAATCGGAAGCGACATGGGGGAAGGGGAGGAGAGACCATGACGATACCTATTTGCTCCCTCTGCCTCCTGTGACGAACAGGAGCCGAAGGGCAATTGTCATGGCGCCGCCCATTGTTTGCGTCCGCGGCGTAGGCGACGATGCAACAGTGTGGCACAAGTGTTTCAGTTCATCCAAAACCTGGTGTCTATGCAACAGAAATAATAATCCGACGATATATTCTGTAGTTACGTGCTATGGATTCAAACACAGCGGAAGGTCTGCACATGGCGCGAAACTGCGCCAAATTCGCAGCACAGGAATCAGCTTTGTTCAACGGCGTTCATAACTGCCCCTCTGCGCCCCGGGTCCGAAGCAGGGAGAAGGGAGCAGGGTGCTGAACACGGCCCTTCACAATGTGAAGGGTTTCGGACGGAAAGCGCCAAGGAAAAGTTTATGTCGTGTATGGCACGAGCATCACCATCAGATGATCTGAATGATCACCATTGGACGACAGATGATGATTACACACCGCCAACATCCACAACGAAAAAAGGAGCGTTGTTCAGTCACGCGAAAAGCAGAGGTAGAGCGTACAAATAAACATCCATTTATTTCGCATCAGCAACCAGTTCAAACGACGAGACCAGGACCTGAGTCAGACAGCTTGGCCTATGGTCGTTTAAGCAAAAACAGAAACGCAAATCACCTGTTCCAGGTTATGCTAGCAGCAGCTTCTGACTGGCAGAAGTGCGCTTGAAGCTTGATTAATTTTTCTACTCTTGGTGATCAGTGAGGTCCGAAGGCAGAGTGATTCTTCAATAAGCGGAAAATATCACAGTAAGCAGCTGGCACGGCCAAGCCTGGCCATGACGCTTTCTGGAAGCTAATAAATTCGCAGCTTAGGGGGACAAAATTATGGACTTTCCATTAGAAGACAGCTTGATTCTTTAACTTTCTGCATTTGCGTTTGCGATGCGCTAGCTTGCAAACTCTTCCTTGCACGCAACCATTCTACGACTAATCTTTCGTTCGACAACTATGCTGTTGAAATTCAAGTTACATGAAGGGAAGACAGCGATGTAAGCGGAAACAAAGTACGTTTCGCCATTCAAGCGTCCTATAAGGCGTCTTACTGGTATATAGAAACATGCATCATCCTCGGTCTTTTTCATTGTGCCAGGTCTTAATTACAATAAACATAACGGGAGGGTCATTTCATCGGCGGCGAAGCATGTCCTGGTTTTCCGGTTACTTCACTGCTAACGGACTGAAATGACCGATCCTCCCATTAGCCTCCAGCGCTTTGTTTGGTTAATGTACTGAAGTGTGAAATGAAACTTTCGTGAATCACCTCGTTCCTCCCAAAATCAGCAAATGTCAGCTCCGTGTAGGCCAGCGTATTCTTGTGGCATCATGTATGGACTCTAGTTAGCAAGTGCATTATCTTCACGAGGAGATATTTGCTTGTTTATTTATAAGCACGCCCATTGGTAATGGTTGTTCTTGTGCTCACGATGACATATTCAGGGACGAATGGGGTGCATTGGAAGAAGATATTTACTAATCGTAATACACATCCAAAAATCGACCACACGGTTGAACTTCTAAAGTTGCTTCGACAGTGACAACCAAGATATCTTACCGACATTAAGTGCCGCTAGTTGATCCCGAGACTCAGATTTTGTTGGTCTTAGACTTGTGTGCTTACGTAGTGACAGGAAGGCAACTGGAACCACTAGGACTGAAACCCGCAACACTCTGCTTCGGGTGAAAGTTATTACACATGAATCACAAAACTGACCAAACTCGAACACCATCGTTGAACGTTTGCGGCTATCCTAATAGAGTATAATAATAATAATGATGATGATGATAATCATCATCATCATCATCATCATCATCATCATCATCATCATCATCATCATCATCATAATACAGATTTCAAATACCTGGCAATATAACACCTCCATCTCCGTCTGCTCTCCTCTTCCTGCCGTCCCTCATAGGTAAACCAGTGAACGTTTACGTATATCCTGGCCGACAGTGGCGCTGGCAGACGACGTGCGATCCATCATTGCCGGTATTTGCCGCGATCCGCAGAGCAGGCCGCCATTCATCACGGCTCCGGCCGGCAGATGTCCCGGACGTGTTTGCTCGCGCCGCGGCATCAGTGTTGAATGGCAAAAACGTTCCGGCGGTGGCCGAAACGAAAACACGTGCCTCCGCCGCGGCAAAAACGATGGAGACGAGGATTAGACTGGTGGTGGCAATCACGGTGATGTGCTATTCAAATTGACGTTATTCACGTTCACATTGAACGAGATCAGTGAGTTTCAGCGGCAACCTGCGACGCCAGACGCGAGCGAGAACTTGCGATCGGAAATAAGCGCTGAATGGAAGCAAAGGAAGTTTGAAATTGGACCCGCTTTTTGTTGCGGGAGAAAACAAGAATCGATGCAGTTCTGTTCACTTGGTATTTTAAAGAACAATGATACCTTACGGCGCCTATTTTAACACAAGGGCATTACTGTAATGCAGACTTCGAATGATCTTTAGACTTGAACGGAACTTGCCGGTAGTGTATGACAATGCACAGTTTCGTTTCCTCTGGCTGTTTTCGTGACTGTCTTTTTCCGTCTTTAGATCATAATGCTATTATAATAAAATGTCATGTAATTCAAGATTAAATCAAACTCAATGTTTAACCCCGCCAAAAGGCTCGTCATACATCATGGTATTTGAGTATCTTGAGTTCAGATGTTAATGAGATTCAGACTGAAACAAATCAATAAAATTACGATTAAAAACATACGTCCTTATACTCAGCTTGCACCAATCAGTCTAATAGGCTGAAAAGTAGAAAGAAAGAAACGGTGCAGTTTCAGATGCATGTACATCACATCTTCAACATACCAGCGAACGACAGTCGTATTTTATGTTCAAAACCTTTTGAATATGACAAAGAAGCCTTGTCTGTCGTATTTCCTTTAAATCTCGTTCCACGAGTTCCTTGATATTGTGGAAACGTAATTACACTTCTACAGCAAGAGAAATCCTCACGGAAGTCGAAAAAAGTTGATTCCTAACTATTGCTTGGTTCTTCATGTACTTATAAGGAAACATAATCAACAATACACATAAAATAATTCATGACTGAAACGGACGGCGGCGAGTAATATGCGCCTTATTTCAGCTAGTTCATTGGGCGGAAATTTCTACAACTTTTCGGATGTCAGTCCGTTTACAAACCTGAATTCGGCATCGTAAAATATCCGTCAATTACGGGCAACATTTTTGCCTTTCCGGATTCCTGGACTATTTCACGACGGAAACTTGGAAGTATTTCAAGGGTCCCTGGCGTGCCATGGCTCAAAGTCCAGCACAAATTAGTGTGAAAGCCCCATCGCGCGCCCGCTGTAACGCTGTAAAAGCTCCACCATTGCAGACCCACGTTTTATAGTTCCCAGTCGAGAGCGGGCTACGGCGCATTTCGCCGCACTCGGCGCTACCTGAACTTTCCAACAGTCTGCGGCAGACAAACGCGCCGTGCATGTCGACCTCTCAGTACCAAACGCGAGATAATTTCACAGCTGGTTACCGCCGAAGTTTCGCGAGAGTCGGCCATTCAAGACAAACGGCGGCTTTACCTGAACTGGGACTGTTTACACTCCCGCCACAGGATGAACAATGTCACAAGAACGGCGGTCAGCTGAAGCCAAGGAGTTCTGAATTTTAACGACATTCTGTTTTAATTCACTTGCATTGCTCAAAACAGCTCGCAAATAAAACGAAAAACGCATGTGGAGCACTGACAAGAGGCGAAGAGAAGATACGAAGGAACCTAATGCAGAGGATCGATGATGTGAGTAGGAAATCTTGGAAGGGAGAAACAAAGTAAGTGCGTAAAGGTGAAGGTGGCGCTTTGCCTGTCCTGGTCGTTCCTTGGCAGCTAACTCCAATACCAAAGACCTATCTGTTCAATATCATCGACGGGAAGGCAAACCAAAGTGGCCAAGGAAAATCCTCATCTAACTCCCCATTTTGATCCATTTTTGATTGGGGCTTAGGAGTCATAATGTGTTCTTCGGCTTCTGGGTCGTATGGTGCCAAACCCGACTTCAAATGTGTCTTTTAGAGAGAAAAAACAACAATCCACACAATATGTGGCAAATCCATATTCACATCACTCACATTATGAACCTCTGACCTAGGGAGAATGACGATATTTGCATTTCTTATGTATCGCACTTTGAGACCAAAAAGAATCACAATGGGAAAAATGCAGAAAGAAAACCGGATCCCCGAGTGGCTGCCAGGGTTAGAAACGGATGGCGATAGCGATAACGATAATGAGTGACTTCGATGCAAAAACCAAGCAATTTCACATACAACACATGCAGCAGAAGGATATTTCAGAACAGCGAAGGTCTACACAGGATTAAATCCTAGCCGATCAACCACGACAAAGTAACGGTGTCGCAGTTCAACCGTGTTGTTTGGCCACGCGCATTGGATATCGCTGAGAACATGCTGGCGTAGATGGGGATGCTTTCTCTCTATTTTCTCTCACCTCTCTCTGCTCTCTATGCTCTCTCTCCACTCCCTCTCTCTCTCTCTCTTTCCTCTTCCTGTTCATCTCTCTCTTCCTTCCATCGTCCCTCTCCCCTCCCTATCGTGTCTCACTTGACGGTGGTAGCGGCTAGGCGCGCAGCTTGCTTCGCCAACCGGACGCGGTAGCGACCTGACGGCCGATGAACGGGCCAGGCCGCGGCCGGCAAACCAGCGAGTTCCCTCCCGGTTGCCCTCACCCCAGCTTCTAAACCAGGACGCTTGCTGCTTACGAAACCTCACACAACAGCGGCAAAGGCGCCTACCGAAAACCAGGATTTCTTACTAGCTTGTGATTGAGAAACAACCCAAGGTGTATAACATCGAAGCATTTAGTGAATGAGGAACCGCTACAAACATTCCTCCATTGCTAAACATTCCCAGCTTGAGTTTTGCGTCGAAATTGCTCGCTGACAAGCCGGCAGTAATATACGTAGAAACAATTACCATTATCAAAGACAGATATCGCCCATTAGCTAAATTACGTCACGGAAGGTAATCGTACTCTGTTCTAATATTTTTTCGGTGACATACGCTTTTCTATTTCCCACCCATCCCAATTCCACACGTCCAAAGAAACAAAGAACCGCCTGAACGCATTTCTTAACAGCTTGCAAAACGTATTACAGTGCACAAAGCCGCCGGCAACGAGTTCGTTCAGCCTCTTCAATGGAGAGCAGGGGGAAGTTCGAGTGCCAAGAGCACCATTGGACGCGGCAGACGCACGCCGTCTGCATAAAGAGCGGTACCGCCAGGACGCCGAATAGGCTGTTTACGCGCGATGGCGGCCGAACACGAAACCGTGCGACAATCCACAGGGCCCAACGGCTTTCGGGTACTCTTCAAACACGCCAACAAAGCGGAAGAGTGTTTTCTTAATCAGACAAGAGCGGTGGTATTACGAGTTAATCCGTCAACTCCTGAGCATAATGGAAGGTATGAATACGGGGCGTTGTTAAACGTGCTCTTAATGGGCTTGAACGCCGCCAGCTTTTGCAACAGGGTGCATGTGTGCCATAAAGTCCCAAGTCACAGCGTGGAAGGCTTACATAAACTGTGCAACAATCATCGCATCGTTGATGAAATGTTTTAAGTGGATCCAACTGACAGAGTCATGTCCTAAGCCTTGGAATTGGTCACGAATATAGAAGACAAAGGTGCTCTTATTTTGTTGAAAGCAGTTTCATGTTGATTCCAGTTTTTAAGTTGTCATTATCTCCTAACCAGATATGCAACTTTTATACGATTCGTGCGTCAATCTCTGCCATTTTAATGAGGGAATTAAATCTTTTGTGTCCTGGCGAATTAAAAGTTGCCTTTTCTGACTACAAAAGTGGCAAAAACCACTTTGTTCGTCCCTTAACTTTTACGGGTTCTCGAATCACCTCCGCTCTTCACCTGCTACAGCACAGCCAGTTCCACCACGCGCCAAGCCTGGACTTTGAACACCGGTTTCGTTATTACTTTGATATCGTGTGGTACCAGAAAGTTCCTGGTGCGCCGAAAAATGTCGTAATTATGACCGAAAATGTTCTATGACGTCGCCCGTTTGGCGCAGCCGAATGGAGGAGCATGCCGGGTGCCGCCCAGCCACAATTTCTTCTCAGTGAAACTGCAAATCTTGCTTAACATAACAACGCCTGTACCATTACGTTGCTTATACCAGCCACAATTTCTTCTCACTGAAACTGCAAATTTTGCTTAACATAACAACGCCTATACCATTACGTTGCTTATACCAGCCACAATTTCTTCTCACTGAAACTGTAAATTTTGCTTAACATAACACCGCCTATACCATTACGTTGCTTATACCAGCCACAACTTCTTCTCACTGAAACCGCAAATCTTGCTTAACATAACAACGCCTATACCATTACGTTGCTTACACCAGCCACAATTTCTTCTCACTGAAACTGCATGCATGCATTTGATGCACGCATGCACGCACACGAATGTGCATGTTTCATGTGCATGCATTCATGTACATGAAACATGCATTTCTCACTGAAACTGCAAATCTTGCTTAACATAACAACGCCTATATCATTACGTTGCTAGGCAAATGGAGAACAGAATGGTGTCTGGATAATTTACTAAGCGAGACGTCTGCCAACAGAGAACATGGAGCACCAGAAAAGATGCGTTTGTCGTCGTCGGTAAAATGCATCAGTTGTTTAACCTCTGTGCTTGAAATGGAAACCACCATCTCTCGCTTGAACACTTGCTGATTTGTTGTGCGTCTTATGGTACCAAATTCAAAGCAACTGAGAGAGAACTTTTTTTGTTGTGAGAACTGATATTCGGCACACCGTGCCCGAAAACGTGCGTGGGCGCAGGCGCCCGACCGCATTCCGCACGTCGGCTCGTCAGAGTGAGAAACGTCAACGTTATTACTAAGTCATGTCCATGTCAGGGACTTGATATTTGCGTCTGGTGACTAAGATAGCAGTACTGCGTGACCGAATGCCAAACTCATGTCGTTCAACACACCACATCAAAAGGAAGAAGAGTTCAAGGAATCTTTTTACCATTGCGAAGGTGGCTCGGCCGGCCAATAATGTCAGGGTGAACGTTTGGGGCACCACTTTCATTCACTTCTTTGTCAGAAAAACAACATCAGCATCAGCATGCAAAGGGCTTCGCAAAAAACAGAAAGGAAATACTTACTCAGCTGATTTTTCAGGATGATCCACGAGGATGCCGGCCACTGCCCCGCCTGCGGCGAAGCTGCCCTCTGGCCGAACTCGGCGGAGGTCAGGAAGTCACACAGCTCAGTCTCAGTCAGTCCCAGGTACGACAGGCTCACGTAGCGACACACCGAGGTCACAAGGTCAGCGCCCAGACGCCGCTCCAGGGTATCGAACGTCACTCGGTAGAACTGCTCCAGATCCTCCGGAATGGAAGTGGCCGGGTCGAAGGAACACGTGTGCAGCGCAAAATCAACCGCGCGCGTGACGAAAAGTGCCGACGGGTTCCGGAAACATCTGTCCAAGACCGCTTCGCGCTGTTCCGGGGTTAGCGCACGTGCATGCTTCTCCAATGCGCCGTCTAACACGAGCACAATCTCGCCACGAGTCCACGGGGGCAGCTGCAGCACGTTGGCATCGCCGGCGGCGTGCCACTCGCCGCCCAAGTGCGCCACAATCGTCGCGGTGGCGACAAGCAGCACGCGCGACTGCGTCAGTCCCGACAGCCAATCGGCGTCCAACGGCCCGCACTCGGGGTCCAGCGCGCTCGGCGCGAGCACGACGTCCACGTCGTCCAGCAACACCAAGAGCCTGCCGCCGGCTTGGCCGAGTCCGTTCTCGGCATCCGCCGCCAGAGCCTCGCCATCCTCGTCGGCCTCCCGTAGGCGTTGGTGGACCTCCTCCGCCAGCTCGTCAAGCAGCTGGCGTCGATGCAGCAGGGCGTCCTCTTGTCTGAAGCGTCTGACCACCGGTGCCGGCTGCGACCCCAGGCCGCGGCAGAGCATGGCCAGCAGGGACGTCTTACCTGAGGGCACGAAGGCCGTGAGAGGGGACCGAAGAGTAGCATAACAAGGACTACGGAGGTTTGTAGTACACAAAGGACGGCGACCAGCGAGGTTAGAGGCACACAAAGGACGGGGACTGGAATTGTCAGAGGAATACACAGGACAGGGACTGGAGAAGTCAAGCGCACAATGCAGGGGGACTAGGGAGGTTAGAGGCACACAATGGAGGGGAACTAGGAAGGTCAGAGGCGCATACAGGACGGGGACTAGGGAGGTTAAAGGAATACACAGGACGGAGACTAGGGAAGCCAGAGCACACGCACGACGGAGACTAGGGAAGTCAGAGGCACACACAGGACGGGGACTAGGGAGGTTACAGGCGCACACAGTAGAAGACGAAGGCTGTCTAGGTGTAATGACAATAGGTAGCCAAATGGGACGGGCAGAGACTAGCACCTGATTAAATCAGGACAGCAGCTGGAGTGCCCTCAGACCAGTGGTGACACGGGCACAGGAGACAAGGAACGAGGTGTCATGTACATTGTGAAAGGCGCACACGCGACGGAAAGAGAGGAACGGTGGGAGTCTAACAGAAGAGGCAATCAGCCGTGCCTAATGAGCTTCTGTCTATTAAACCAGCTGCCACGAGTAACAAACAGTGACGAAGAAATGGCGAGGCCGTAGGGAAGGGAACTATGAATCATGAGGCGACCAAAATACCTGCCACCGGCAGGGCCAAAAGTAAGGGCAGGGGCACCAGTTGGACTTCATGTCGTTGGGGAGGGAGGCTAGGAGGGTTAGCAAACTGCGGTTACTTCGTGAAAGTTCGGGACACTCGCGTGTCGTCTTTTATGAGAGGAGCACCAGTTAGCAAGGAAACGTCAAACAAGATCCCCCAGTTGTTGGAGCCGGCAGCAAAAGATGTCAACGTGGACCATAAGGAAGGAGGACAGGATCGTCGAGACAACAGCATATGACTACAAGATGAATGACTACAATGACCAGAAGCCAGCCTTTCAACAGCAGTTCAGAGAGGGCAGGTCAATAACTGTCCAGACTTCCTAAACGTTGCAAGTCCTTGTAAGTCCGCGATTAATCAAAGGCGCGTGAAGACGATCATCAATGCAATTCCATGGGTTTACTGATCCGGATCTCCGATCGTTCTTTCTCTCTCTCTCTCTCTCTCTCTCTCTCTCTCTCTCTCTCTCTCGTTTTCAGTGCGCAAACTCGCCTTGCGGGCACTTTGGTCCTAGGCAGACACAGCAGCGCGGGATCAGTTCAGACATCCGCCCTCTGGTGTCCGTGATTCCAGATCCTGCATTTCAGGAAGGCCCGTCTTCCCAGCATCAGTAGTGAACACACCAAACCTCGCTCCTCCGTCCCATAGCTCCAATGGCCAGCGCTGGTCGAACGGGCCCCGGTCAACACGGCAAGTCCCTTCCGATTGCCCACTGCCATCCACAGAATGATGTGGTCTCCGCATCCGCCACAGATGTTAATTCAGTCCATGCTTCGCGGCAATATTTCATTCGTCGAGAGGCGTAGTGCTTTTTTCGGCAACGGTAGTTGTTATATTTTGTGAATGTGAAATCTGTTCATCGTATGTGATGCCATTGCTCCTCTTCTGCCGAGATCTTGGCTACCCGGTAGAGGTTGGTTTTGACACGAACATGAGGTTTGGTGGAAGGTACGGTCGGCTATCACCAATAATGCCTCAAAGTTTCTTCTTCGAACGTTAAATTGCCCAAGGCCAATTCTTGTAAATAAAGGAGCTCGCCGTGCCCAACTTTCTTACCTACGTACGTTGTTCTGTTTCTCGTATGGCCGTGGTATTCGCGAAAGACTAGCTTCATTTTTAAGTGGAACATTTCGATGAGAAAATGCACGCTATTTTCCGCACGTGCAGAACTCTAAATCTTTTATTGCCGGCAGAGCTTGCCTTCACCCTCATCGATCTTTGCTCCCAAAACCTACAAGTAGGCAGCCACGGGGAAAATTGCACCGGACAGGAGCTCATTAGGTCCGGACAGAACGCAATTCTCTGCTAGATTGCACCCGTCCGTATTCGTCTTTTGTTCAAGCCGGCGTCCATTGTAAGCGGCTCTACAAGCAGCCCGTCACCTGGCAATAGACCTGCAGCACTTTCAGTCTGACAGGCTGGATAGCACACAATGCACAGCATCTGCCTCATCGACCCCTCCTATTTCGGAGAAGTGGATATTTTGCTCTCCCGTTTCTCAGTGCATCAGCCAGAAAGCCCAGTAAGTGGGCCATGTCCCAATGAGATGTTGAAAAAGGAAAAAAACAAACACTGTGAACTAGCATACTTTTATGTTAGAACACAATGTTCCAATTTCTCATTCTCTTTTCAGTTTTCTGATGCTTATCAACACGAAAATCAAGCAGAAATAAAAGCATCTTTTGAAACAGCAGAACCCATCACACAATATGCAGACCCACTCAAATGCATGCCAGTGGTAAAAAGAGTCACAATCACATTTTAGGTAACCGCTTTTCAACGCCAAATATTTACCTTTTCCGCTCACACCACGCTTTCTTCAGACTTCTTTCCTCCTCTACCTCAGCCTAACTCACTAGCATGGAAACATTTCGTTGTGTCTGCCACGGAAAATTGTTTCGCTGTGCCTGCCACTGAAAATCTATAACACTCAGCCGGGTGTGGCCGAGTACAGCGCACAGGCGATCACTTTGCCTTGGCCTCAAAAGGTTAAAGGTCTCCCATGAGACGTCTAGAACGGCGACCTTGCACGGAAGTTGATAGCTGCCTTACTGAATATCTCAAAGGATGGCACGAAAGATAGAGGAGGGCAATGTCAGTTCATCTTCGGCGAGAGGATAATAAACGACCCCGAGAAAGACCGCTCGACGCCAAACTGAGCCAGATGCTGAATTATCTCCTCGCCCTCTTCGCCACCGCAATTCCGCACGGCACATTTTACGGCTACTTCGGCCTGCCTTTCATCGATTTCGGGCAGAATGAAAAGCTTCAGGACAAACCTGAAAGCTAAGAATATGAGATTTATTCCTAAATTTGAGGACCATTTCACAAACATCAGGTTCAGAGATACCTGAAGCTATGAAGATATGCACCAACGGCAGGCATCCTTCAATACATGTTAGGATTACTTATGCCTGGACGGGGAAATCTGTTCGTTACTTCGCAGGCACAAAACGGCACAGCTCTTCAGACAAAGCCGATAAAACGAAAGCACACGTGTTACGATGCGGTATTCACACATCATCTGGCGGAACTGACGGGAAAACATGGCACGGATTCATGAAACAAGCCAAGATAAAAGAAAATCAAAAGTAAGGCTCACGAACTCACCGTATCCAGCGGCCCCAGAGATCACTAGCGGGTGGGTTGACCTGGCGTGACCTTTGACCCAGTCAATGACCTTGTCTGCGGCAGAGGTGACCAGCGGACCCGGCCGAGACTCCAGATTCGCCAGCAGCTCGGCACAGTGCTGTCGACTGGTGGAGACTTCCTGAAACACGGAACCAGCGATTTCAACTATCGGCGGCACTGAAGTGAAGGAGCACAGTTCAAAGAATGCACCAACCGTTAGGAGTCACGATTAGTGGGAGAACAGCAAAGATGAAAGCTATTCAAATCAAAGCCATTTTGGAAAATAGGCGAGCAATTTTCTTTTTCCTTTAAATCTACATTGAGCTAGCGCGTCGACATTGCCTTTGAAGTCGGGTACATCAATGATCGGAGCGGGGTCATGGTGCCCCGTGTCTTCCTTTCCCGTCTAACTGGCGAAATTCAACATAAACCCAACGGCGTTGCATGGAAAAAACTGCTTCGAAAAGTAGTCGGTGTCCCTACCCCTTGCTGCACGACGTTACGTCGCTACTGACGATATCTACAGTTGGCCTATCTGCTTCGTTTCGTTTCATTTTACACTTGACTACGCTCGTTGCATCGAATGGTCTTAGTCGAACCAGCCCCGCTCAGAGCCGAATAGCCTATCACCACAGATTCATCCATCACCATCAGCCACTCGTCCCAGCGTCGGCTGCTTCCCACGAACCAGGCCAATTTTTCCGGCAGGCGGCTTCAGCCAGACGGAATCGTCGGAGGACGACCGCTTCCGGTTCCGTTTCCGCCGGCGGCGCGACGGGAAGCCAGCTCAGTTTAGCATGCATAGGCCGGCGCGGAGGATGACAGGAAGTGTGAAGGGTGCTCCCTCCAGACGGCGCGTCTCGGCTGCAGGCGGCACCTAACAGGACCATATGGATCGCCGCGGCAGTCTGCAATCTCCGCCGCCGCGGGGGGGGGGTGTCCAGCGCCTGCGGCGCCAGCGCTGCGGCGACCCGACTCCTCGGACCGCTCCTTCCACGGAGTGTCATCCACCCTGGTGAGGCTCATTTGGAAGAGTGTCTGGCCGTGTCAGCGTCTTCGGCATGCGCGCCCGAAACAGGCCCGCTCCGACCGGCGCCTCCGCTCGTCACCCGGCCGCCGAGGGACAGCCGTCCAAAGCTGGCGGTCGGCGGCTGTCGAAAACCAACAGCAGCCAACACAAACGGGCCCACATATGGCGAGTCCGCTGTTCGCTGACTTCTGTCGTTCTTTATTCGTCCGTGTTTCCCACGTAACAGTTCTCCTGTATATCTATTCAAGTACTTCATTTCACAAGATGTGTCGACCGTGGTGTCTCCTAGGGGGCTGTCGTGTGGGCGGCCACCTGTCGGCTTTTTCCCGGGGGGGGGGCCGTCTCAGTGTTTAGTTTACGTTGGCGTGCCTTCTATTCTTTTCTCCAAATCGATTTGTCATTTTGCATTGCAAATTCAGGTAGAAAAATTATAATACGAAGTCCAATGAGCCAGAGCGTGCAGAGAGCAGCGGGTTCTGGGCTCTGCCCCCTCTCCCGGATAACGACTCTCATGACAGAGAAAAGTAAGCGACGGGCTTACAGTTTGATTCATTGCGCTGGACTGACACCTGTCAATTAAAAACTTCCCAACGCTGGAGTTTTCTGACCACGTGCGATACACAAGTTAACTTACAACAATCCAGAGGTTCTGTAGTGATTCAAACATTCGATATGGTGGCTTCCACCTGATATGGTAGGATTGTAAACTTTCTAAAGGTGGGCTCCTCCGGATCGGTCTTTTCTGCGAAAGCTTCGGGATTACAAAGTTCCACTCATAGTTTTGATAACAACGGCAAAACTCATCTCTCGGGACGCACTTTCGTGTTGCGAGTAGCATTGAAGCCCTGTCCGAGAAACACTGCGAAGGTAGTTCTGCTGCTCTGCGAATGCCAACATTTTTATAACATGCGAAGGCGAGGGAGTAGGGGTAAATGCATCACATTTCGCAGACCTTCCGCTGCGACACAGCTTACACATCGGTGCATTTTGATTTGTTTTACATATCCATACATAATCCATACAAAAATTGGAATTGCTGGTAGACAGAAAAGGACGGCATAAAATTCTGTCCGTGTTTTGGGCTTAAACAAGTCACAAGAATGCTCTAGCTTGAATCTACTTCCTAGACATTTCTTCAAAATGTTTTTGTCACCTAAACCGAAAAGCAGTCTAGTTTTCAAAACCAAAAACAAGATGGAAACGATAAAACCTTTGTAATATTTCTGTGCTCCAACATGCGGATTTCAAACGACCAGACAATCGACAATGATTAAACAAGGTAGTTCGCCTAACATGCGACAAGACAAGCATATATGTGCAGCCCTATAATTCAACTAGACGAAGAAAACGTTATCAATTTGCGACCGCAAGGCGCCCCAACGGCAATCAAACGTCTCCCAAAGCGCGGTGGACTGACGCTCGTTAAACCCCTTCGTCGTCCAACTTCACGGCGCCATTTTTCCCGCGGCATACGTGCTCAGAGCGGTTCATTCCGGCCCGCCAAGGACGCTACCGAGAGCACCGTGCGCAGGGCGGCACGCTCAGGTCCATCGACTGGTCAGTAAGCCGGCTCTCTGCGCTCTTCAAATGTGGAGCACGAGAAACGACGGCCCGGAGGAGGGCTTTCGGCCGTAGTTCGCGCTGCTCGTTAAAACTGCGCCACTGCCGTGAGAGGAGAGAGGTACTGTAGACCACGCCCCGGGACCCAGGGACGGTCCTTGGTCAGAGTAACTGGAGCAGACAAACCATTCGAGGCGCCCGACGGAATAACAGACCGGTCTGGCGTACTTCCGTGACAGGCTGAAATGACTTTCTGGAAGACTGGACAGCTGACTCGTACAGCTCATGGGCACCCAGGAGACGGACACTGAATGTGGTCAGCTGAGCATTCGACGCAGCTCAAGAGGATATGGGAATACGACTTTAGGCAGAAACAAAAGGTATTGTCTATGAAGTCGAGCATTCAGTGCAATGAAGAATTATTGTTTGGTACCGAATTGACGGTCGGAAAATCTATAAAGCCTCATCATCGATGCCATCAACGCGCCTTTTCTATCATATGGTCCCATGAAATCCATGGACAATTCACCATCGACGGCGCCAATGCAACTCGCCACTACGACTTTTCGTTGCACCCCAGACTTTTTTCCTAATTTTATCCGAACGGTTGCTGAGATGATGTTACGAGTATGATACTGGGGTGATGTCATGTATTTACACGACGTGGAAAGTGATGTTAGGTTGCTGGTTGTTGGGGTGATGGGGTGGTTGCTGTGTACACATGTATGTGCATGTATGAATATACGGTTGCTGGGGTGATGTTATGAATCAGGGCCGTGCTTAGCATAGCCTGTTGCACTAACTCCGACCCCTGCACCTGATCGAGCAATTCCAGGTAACGGCTGCTTAATGGCGAAAGTTAAATGTGCCGTCAAGGGTGCGGCACGACCGTATGGTAATCCGCTTGCTCCTACGTTGGCCAGCTGCCATCTGACCCGCGGGCCAAATATCGAACGCAGGGACGACTCAAAGCCGTCTTGCCAGGACGGAGAGACCAGCGCTCTGTCAACTGAGCTACCGACTTTAGCACCACGACCAGAACACATCGCCCACAATCAACGCAAACGATGCAATTGCGCGGCGAATGACGCAGTCGCCAGCCACCGCAGCGGCAGCACAACGGCTGAACCAACATCACCGTTGAACCACTGACATCACAGGTGAACCACCGGTATTGCAGCTGAACTACCGACACCACAGCTGAACCGCTGAAATCAAAGCTGCACCATCGATACCAAAGCTTAAGAATCGCACATGCACTGCCGAAATCACCACCAAACCGCCGACATCCCAACTGAACCACCGACATCACTGCTGAACATCTCACATCTCAGCGAACCTACGACCTACATCTCAACCTCCGACGTACATCTCAGCGAACAGCCGGCATCTCAGCTGGACCTCCGACATGACAGCTGGAACATCGACATCTTACCTAAGCGACAAACACTACAGCTGAACTGCTGACAACACAGCTAAACCACCGAAATCATGACTGAACCACTTAAGCACAGCTGAAACACTGATATTACAGCTGAACCAACAATACCACAGGAGAACCACAGACGCGACAGCTTAATTACCGACATCGCAGTTGAATCACTGACGTCACAGACACGCCACCCACATGACAGCTGAACAATCGACGTCAAAGCTGAACCACAAAAATCACAGCTGAACCACGGACATCACAGGTGAGCCACCGACATCACCACTGAACGATCGGTATCACAGCTGAATCACCGTCACAACTGAAATGCTGGCACGGCGAAGAGAGCGCCAGGGCTGGCACCAGCGCAGCTCGGTTTCCGGCCCGTCCTCTAAATCTCTGGTCCCGTAAAACAACGCGGGCCCCACAGCTGCTAAAGTTCCGATCCGGCGACCGAAGCGGAGTTGACGTCCTGACGCAGCGACTAAAGCGCTGCCGGCGCCGGCCGTCCCATTGTCGGTCGTGAAAGCCAGCTGCAATTAGGCGGCCCATCAGGCGCCGATGGGCGGCGATGGCCGGCGGCGGTCGCCATTAGCGCCTCCGTGGTGTCCTCCAGGCTCCACGAGCGGGCCGGCTGGAATCCCGTCTGATCAAACGCAGATAGAGGTGGGGAGACGGGACCCCTGATTAAACGCAGGGGGGGAATAAACGGGACCCTTGATCAAACACGCAGCCAGAGGGGGGAGACGGAGCCCCTGATCAAATACGCAAGCAGAGGTGGGGAGGCGGGGCCCCTGACCAAACACAGGGTGGTGGGGGGGGGGAGACGGGACCCCTGATCAAAAGCAGCCAGAAGTAGGCAGACAAACGAGACCAACGCTAATGAAATCAACGCAGAGACATACCCTGATCAGACGACACTAGAGGTCTGGAGACGAGACCCCTGATAAAACGAAACACTAGGCAGAGAAATGGGACTTTTGACCATACATGTCCGAATACATCTCCAGAGAAAACCTTTGCTTCACCGCTGCGGAAAAGGTATTCAATGGGGATATCCAAGATTCTCGCAAACGAGTCTATACAACTATTTGCGCTATCACATCGAGGACATGTGGCCTCATGGCAATTATATGCACACAAAAAATCTGGTCAATAAATATTCACTCTTGGCAACTATTTGTACATGCAAGCATTTCGTCAATAAATGTCTACTTTTGGCAAATCCTTCTTGGAAGAGATCGATTTGGCATGGAAACTTTAACATTTCGTGGCACTTCGGTTAGAATGATCTCGCGTAAACAGCCGAAAAGGATCTTAACTGATTCAACAAGCAAGTGCAATGGAAGTTGCTAACGCTGGCTGAACGGTTTTAATGGGAACACGGTTTACACGCCGCATAAAGTGTTTTGTTCCACATTGTACCCAAACCACTTCATGTTTGACAACACTGGTATCAATATATTCAAAGAGACGTACCTAAATGCTCTTCCGGCAAGCCTATGGAGTGTAAAGAGACATGACAGAGCGATTACAGCGTTCCCTTGCTCACAAGGAGTCACGTCTTTATCAACCGAACTGGATAAGTTAGTAGCAGGATCCATTTCCTTGGTTGGATTGAAAGTACACATTGTAGACCTACGGCGCTCTATGAAATGTTTTTGCAACGGATGATATGTCTCTGGCTTCTTTCTATAGCGGAAAAGACAGTGTCACAGCGGAATGCAATCATTTCACGTCTTTTAGCCTTCAGCTCTCACGACGAAATCCAAGCTGGCATTTCCTCAGCGCATTTCGTCACTGGGCAACGCTGCGAAAACAAAGGAAAGGAAAAACTCAGCCGCGCCCGACAGCGCCCTTCTACAAAAGGACCGTATGCAAATACGACTCGTTTAGCTGGCACGCGCTGGTTCAGAGACGCATTTCCCAAAGCTGTTTATCTGGAAACGACAGCCATCGCCGCAGATCCGAAAAAGTCGTCCCAAGAGAGTGTCCGAGAAAATGGCTGACCGTGAGACACCTCGCCGCGAAGAGGCTGAACTTCAGAATGCAGCGATCATAAATAATAGATAAAAGACTGGAAGACAGTAGTGCTATGGCCTTTTACACAGATCCTTTAAAAGTGCAAAGCAATTTCTCCTTGACGTAAGCGCAAAGGCGACGTGCAGGGCCAAAAAGGCTCCGGCGGAAGATGAGTAACAAAAAAGCGCAAAACAAACCCGCCTTACATGTCGCTACGTTAATTTCCACATGTGTTTATTTTTCACTATTTCGTAAATGTGTGAGTGACCTAAACACTGGTTACAAACGCGACGCCTCGTTACCTGAGTAGCACCACGGCAGCTGTCTTGTAACCACCAATACAGGGCATCATGTTTCATGCGTCATGGCCACCATGAGGTTGGAGTCAGCTCTGGATTAGCCCGGTGGATTTCAGTGCCGAAACCCTGTTTGAGCTTTCTAGGTTCGGCAGTGCCAACGTCACATATCAGCAGGGTACTGGTAACGCCATACTACACATATTTTAATGAAAGAGTACCAGACTTCATGGAATGATATTTCTGTTAAAAGTCACACACGCATCAGACTTTGCCGCAATCGTAATCGCAACCATCTGTTCCTGATCTAGAGCCTGTACAGGCCTTAACCCGCCCCGACTGGGGGGCAGTTGACCGCCCCCCTGAGGTTTTTCTGGGATTGCTAGACAACAAACAAACACAGAGCCACGAAACTTTCCGTACCTTTTGCTTCATTATTTTTACATATTGTGTCAAAGTTTTGACTTCAGGTCAGGTCAGGTGTCTGACCCAGGTCAGGTCAAACGGACATATTTTCAAGAAAAGTTTAGCGCCTTGCAACTTTTTCGCACAAGATATCACAATAATGCTTTCAGGGATTAGTGATCTTCATACATGCAACAAATCTGCTATCTCGGATTTTTCGGAATTTTCTGGGTCACTGACCTAAGGTCAGGCCTATTTTTAAGATACGTCGTCATTTTTCGGAAATTGGCGGAATTTTTCATAACATTTTTAGCGTGGAGTGAGACAGACATGTAGTAACCGTCACTGGGCAAAGTATCAATGACTTCAAACCATTGACCTGAGGTCAGGTCACGAATTACTGTTGTGAGCCAAAATGTACCACCGTCAAAATCAGCGATAAATTACTCAGAATTGGTAGAAAATGGCAGAGCTGCCTTGCACAGACGTAAGTAATACCACAAACTCAAAAGCTTTGAAAAATTGCATATTTTGGAAATAAACAGGCTCTCGCGAATAAAGCTCCGCCAGTTGTGTAGATTGGTAACTAATGAACTTTTCCAAACGGAAAAATCCACTAGCGGCATGTAAAATTTTATTTATCTATTGATTACTCTATTGACCAATAGAATTTACATGGATAGGCCTATGTCGCGAAAATAAAGAAACGCTCAAATTAGTTTCCGTTAATTTCTTACTGCCTACGGCTGCGGCGCCCGCCGACAGCCGGCGCGGAAATTGCCGTGTCTTTAACTTAACGTTTCGGCGTATATATTGAACACATCTGAGAAATTAGATTACCTATGCGTTATTAGTCACAGCCCTTGAGATTCTGGCCGTTTCTCGGTCTCATGCAGTCGGCTATGAGAAAACATATATTATTACGTAAATTGCTCACATTTTACCTAAAACTGAAAATGAGAACAGTTTCGAGCTCTAGTCGTCACAAGCTTTCCAACGGTGTGCTTACTTTTATCGTGCGACCAACCGTTCGTGAGTAAGAGTGGGGGCGGCCAGCCCCCCAGTCGAGCGTGATCGTCGCCGACCGACGGCCGTGCGCGGGTTAAACGCAATAAATACAGGCTAACATCACTGATCGCGCGCAAAAAAAGAAGAGGAAAAGCCAACTGCGAACGGCGGCTGCCTTCTGGATATCAACAGGAAACTTTACACAAAACATTTTTCAGGAGCTGATGGCTGCATGGATGTCTCATGACATCCACGCCCTGCCCACTTGCATTGTCGTATCAATGATACGCCGTTCGTCATATCAAGCATCGCTTTGTTTGTCTGTCATTTCATATGTCACGCCCACACAGTTCCAATAATTCCGGTTATTGACCCTTCCTCAGCCAAGCTCAGAGCAGAGGGCCTCCTGTCTGCAAAACTACGGACGCAAGCCGAATTACCCCTGTCAGCCAAACCGCAGTGAAAAGTCCTGACCGTCTAGCTTCAGCTCCGGTCTGCATTTTACTCAGACTATTCACATCAAAACTGTTAACTACTAACATGCCCATTTTGCGCACGTTTCGCCAACAGCCCTCATACCATTTCGTAGTTCACCCCAGCATATTCATTCATTCATTCGTTCATTCATTTACTCTGTTCCTCGTATGAGGTCTGGGCCTGCAATGCTGTTCAAGCTACCCGCGTTACAACTGAGGGGGAGTTCTACCGTCGTTCGCTTCCACAGCTCTCGTGTCAAAACTACGCTTAACGCAACTCAGGTAACATCCACTAATCTTCTCAGTGCCTGGCCCACAGCTACACTTTCCTCAGCCCAGCGCGCAGCTCCAAGTCTGTCCCACGTCGTAGCTAACCTTATCACTGGCGACCCTGTCAAAGCTAGCCTGGTCACAGCTAAGCCTGTCACGGCTAACCTCGTCGCAGCTCCTCTTGTCACAGTTAATCTTGTGCCAGCTGACTCTGTCACAGCTAACCTTGCCACAACTAATCTTGTCACAGCTCCCCCATCGCAGCTGACCTTGTCACAGCCCGTCACAGCCAACCCTGTGGCAGCTCTCCGTCAGTCAACCTCGCGACAGTGCCGGCGACGCCCGGCCGGCCGGCCTGGCGCCCGTCTCGCCTCGCGGTCGCCTCGGGCGATCGATGCCCCGCGGCAATTACTCCAGCCAGGTGAGCCCGTGGGGCGCATTAGGGACCACTCGTCTAGTGCGGCCAGCACACCACGTCGGCGCCGACGGCCGCAGCCGCCTCCCCGCGGTGCCGCACACCCACGCAGGCGGCAACACCAGCGTTTCTCGTGAGCGTAAGAGCCCTCGCCAGTGACGCGCGAGACGACACCTCGAGGCCGTATTCAGTGGCCCCCACTGGAGAAGGAAGACGGAGACTGGTTTCGTTTCTCCTGGGCGGAGGTGCCTTCGCCAGTGAGGCGTGGGACGGCGCCCGCATACCGCGGTCACAGACCCCAAGCGGAGAGGGCTAGCAGAGACTATCTCAGCTTCTCCTTGGTGGAGGTGCCCTCACCATCCGAGGCGCGGGACGGCGCCTGGAAACGGCAGTCAGAGAATCCGAGTGAAGAAGGATACCGGCACTAACAAGGCAGCTGGCCTCCGCTCCAGTCATGCAACAAAAAAAGAAGAAAAAATGGGTTATGGAACGCCCACGGAGCAAGTATGTTAACAAAAGCAGTTTGAACACTCGATTACAATGCCCGTCACAAGCCGCAACTTTGTGCAACGATGGAAAGGGTTCAAAGCCTAACATTCAATTGTTTAATATTTCATGGCAAAATGGAGTTTAAGCAATGCTACAGAAAAAAACAGTAAACTGTGTCTTGATGTCTTCAATGTTTAGTATAATATGCGCCTTAAAATAATACGGCTTTCAACGATTCCACGTTCACAACATTCTAATGTCTACCGCCAGCCCAAATGTCAAAACACCTTGACGGCGGCCTAAAGTCAAAAAGAGAACATTCATGCAGTGAAAACCTCAGAGAACGGTCCCAGACTGAACGTTACGTAACGTGTACGCTAAACAAGCACTTACATATAGTCTGGCACAGCGAAGCGACATATCTGGCCGCTTATTCTTTCAACCGTCGCACATTTTCGGCAACAGGAAGCCGGTCTGTCGACGCGTAAAACGCGCCCTAGCTTCTCTGCGCCAAGGATTGAAAACATTTCCCTTGACAACAGGAAACACTGTCACCCAGATCCTGTTCCAAGTGGGACTCCGCCACGTGAGTAAATCAATATAACGACGTCACCACGCAGAAAGTGAGGACAATATTAGGGTCTCACAGAGCCCTGAAAGAATTAGCGCGTGCAGGGTCGGCTGCAGAAGTTCACAAAACCATCACTAATCTGCCACTGGAGAAATAACATAACCCTCCGTGAGAAGAAGCAAGCGTAAAAGTAGATCGAATTATTAACACACACACTGACAACAACCGATGAATTGGCAGGCAACGGTTCCAGTGCGAACGCAGTGATATAGAATGCAGTGGAAGGGTACGGGTTCAATACGTCAACACGTCGCAGCAACTAGTCCAGCTGGTTACAGCACTTGCGTTTCCGTCCTAACAAGACGAGTTCGGGTCTGTCCGATTTGGGCCCACAGGTCAGTTGGCAGCCGACCAACAGAGGTTCATGCCAACTACCACGCGGCCGTGTCACATCTCCGGCCGCACGTCAAACTTTGACCACAAAATCAGATGTAATTTCCAATTACACAATCTGGGTTCCGGCTCGACGTCTGTGCAACATGCAGTTCTCGGCAACGACTTCACTCCAGCAGATCTCCCAGCACCCTAGTCCCAGCAGAAAATCGATATAAGAGGTTCAATATTCGACTGAGTCTCGAGTAAAACACGTGTGTGATCCTGTTAACGGTATAGATAAAGCATCTCTTTTCATGCTTGAAACACGGGCTGACGCGCTCACTTTCACAGAAGATCGCTATCAGTGCTCTTCGTCATTAAGCTGCTGAACTAAACGCAGCATACGAATGTTTCCCTGAAACTTTTGCTGTGCAAACTTTCAGAAGAATATAAAGAAACATTTTGTGGTCTAAAATGCTAACATACCATAGCGCAAATTGCAATAATTTTCTCCTGAGACGCCAAAATTGGCGGTGTAGAGGAGTGCTCAGACGTACTACTCCCCATAACTTTAAGTTAACCTTTTCTTCCCAGGCGGCGTTCCGATCATATATCAGTCGCGCCTGCGTTATTCATATATCGTTCAAACATTTGTACCTCTGCTTTTGACTTTTGCATAAAGGTCACTTTCCGCAGCTCTAAGTTCTAGACTTCCGAAAAAGACGCACTGACCTCGTTATTATCGAGTGATGACTTCTGCACCAGCTCTTTGACCTTCTCGATGAAATCTGAGGAGAACTGCTGCAGGCACCTATTGGTGGCCGGGCTGCAGGCATTCGGATATGCGTATCTGCAGGAAAGAGAGCCGGTTATGTCGTGTTCACGTCGTCATCGTAGTTTAACACGCGCATCAAGTCAACAATCACGGAGACACCAAAACATCAGAACTAGAGTAACAGAGTACCGCAGTCTTAAAGATGGTTGCTTAAGATGTGCGATATCTCTACGTATGGCCAAAAAACATCAGAACTAGAGTAGCAGTGTACCGCAGTCTTAAAGATGGTTGCTTAAGATGTGCGCTATCTCTACCTATGGCCAAAAAACTTTCAAGTTGATTTAGTGACGGAAACCTTGATTTTACGAAAAGTGAGTGCGATATAAACATGCCAGCTCGATCCCCCAAGTGTCTGACTGTGGGGTGGTTCGCTTGGGGACAAGCGAAAAAAAATCCTTCAAAAGGCAATTTTAAGGTTGTTACCTTAAAATTGCCTTAATAATGACGACCCGAGGGGAAAACAACACGATTCTATTGACCATAAAACAATACACCACGAACGACGATGAAAAATGCAGACAATAAAAGCACGGTTTCGCAGCTCTTAGACCGTTCCTTGACGCCGTTCACGTCGGTGCCGGGCATGCCGAGAGGTTCAAGGTGCTCACTTGATCGGCATGACGTTCTGCGTCGGCACCCTCGCCTGCAGGGTCCTCCTCAGCTCCAGCACCCTCTCCCTGTCCGCCGCCGCTTGCTGACCGTCTTCATCGGCCTCGGCCAGGGACGAGTCAGCTGAATGCGGCTCTGACAGCATCGCCACCAGGCAGCGTTGCGGCGCCGTTGCACTCAAATCTGCGGCAAATGTGACGCCTGAAGTCTCCCTCGACTGATGTATATGCACTACGAGTATGTGCCTCTGTACACAGACGCATGTTACACACAGACTCCTGTCTGAATCTTTTACGAAGCCACTCACACGTACTTGTGTCGCCAAATACCATTCGAACATCGAACCACAAGGAAAGCTGCGCTTATTCACAAAAATGTGCGCGTCACAAATTGCTGACACGCAAAACTTTCCAGCGTGCATCATTTTCATTTACGTGTAGTTCTTACACGTGAATGATAATGTATATATATATAATAAATAGGCTCGCCATAAAGTCCAGGAAAACTCCACCAAACACATGCTGCTGCCGGCACCTCCAATTAGCGCTGCCGTAAGAGGCTGTCGCTGCTGCCATCGCCGCGCAGTTGGTACGGAGCGAGCAGGCAGACCGGTTAAATGTTACCCGTTAATCAGGCATAGGCATCTGCGCTCCGCCGTACTTCCAGCCGCCTCGGAGGACAGCTTGTCGCTGCAATATCGGAGGACGATGCGCAGCCGTCCTGGTGGTTACGAAGCACCCTAGAGGGCCGATGAGACAAACAACGCTCTGATGCGCCTTCCAGTCTGACTGCACATGGTCTACCGCCTTGGCCCATGCATGATTATGCAGCATGAGGAAATAAATAGGGGAACTGGCCTGCTCATGCATTATCATTAAAAAAGCGCTTATTTATGTACGCTGTGAACATCCGAGTTTTTGTCATGCAGGTCTGGTCGGCGACAGAAACCGAATAATGCTTATCGTTTGAGAAACAGAGCATTGATCAGGGAGACCATGCCAATAGTACATCACAAACAACGGTTCAGTATTTCAAACGGGATGAGGTCGCAAAAAATCGAGGTGATATTCAGCCCTTATCAGTTTTATGTATTGATCTGTTTTCCACATTTTCATGTGCTAATCCTAAATCTTACCATCACGGTTAACTAGACGAAGAACCGGTCAAACATTACCCCACTAATGACTGTGGTATCTGATGTAACGCCATTAACTGACGGGAGAAAATAACGTCCCTTTCTCCTCGGATGTCTCCTGGACTGCTGGACGAACCCGAATAATTCAAATGCCGCTCAACAGCTTTGTACTCTGGGACCCCGGAACAAGAAAAATTGAAGCTCCGGAAAAATAATGAGGTCATAGTTAAAGGTCAAGTTGAAAATTGCTATATTTTTTAATGATCGCCTAGAGAGGTGGGATAAGTCATCTTTTATTCACACTTCTCGCAAATGATACAGAAACTTAAAGCGTGTCTAGAACACCAGCATGACAAGTATTTGTTTAGATTTACGCCACATGTCGTGACATGTTGCTCTGTTAACTTCGTGAGCTCTTGCATAGCTAGTGAAAAACACGGATTACGTTACGGATCCTACCGGATTGCTACCGGAGAGGGATCACCGACTTTCTCTCAACTACACCAGCTGTCTGCGCTGTTTCAATTAGCGGTGCAGGGAAGGTCGTGCCGGTGACCCTGGCAACCCCGCGCAACAGCAAGCAACTTCCAACGGCTCCTGACCTTTGAGATCGGTACCTGACAATGCATGGATAATTCAACGGTCCCTGTACCTTGCTGTCTGGCGAATGAACGTGCGCTACGCGCGCAAAAAAGAAGGCATGCCTGAAAAGAACACTCCGAAAGGAGCACTGGCCGCTTGCTCAGTCAGCAATATCCCAAAACTCTGCCCACTTTCTCCTCGACATGTCTGTTGTCTAGGAAAAACACGAAATCCCACAACGAAAAAGTGTTGATTCGTCCTTTTATCCAGTAAGTGGCATACAACATTCATGAATCACAAAAAACAAACAATCTGTTGGTTCCGAAGTCTTCAGTTGGCCGTGAAAAGTCAGAGTGCCCAGTATGCACAAAACAGATCAAAATCCCTCGCCGAGTTCCAAGAGTGCGAGTCTGCATAAGAACGACTACCTGTTGCGCATGTGGAGAAAAACAACGCATTCAGTTTAGCAGTCGTTTTTGTATCATGTTCTGCTCGCTCACCGTGCCCAGGCCGGACGTAGTACAATCTCGCGCGAAACGCAGACGTCCTGCAAATCCAATCACCGTCGCCAACTCCACGGACGGGAGGGGAGGGGGGGGGGGGCGCAGCGGGATTTGATGAACTGTGCTCCGCCACGCCCTCCCCTGATTAGTCGCCGTCCGCGCTCCGTTCGGACTAATTAGCGCGCCAGCTCTCACCGGCTTCGTCCGGGCGGAAACCGAATCAGATCCGGCGGGAGGCGAATCATCGCATGGGACAGCGGGCGCGTCGTAAGACCGTGACACGGCGCGGCGGGGGAGCGGATGAGTGTGTCGAAGATAGCGGAGAATCATCTCGTGCTGCAGCACGGAGGACGGCGAATCATCGCCTGGCACAGGACAGAGTACGGGGAAGTTTCACGTGCGGGTAGCTAGCAAATACGGAGTAGCGTCACGTGACGGGAAGAGGGAGATCGGAGGATTACAGTCACCACGGGTAACAGGACAGAGCGGAAAACAACAATCTGACGCAGCGAGGGGGAATCTCACGTACCATATCCGTGTGGAAATTCACCACGTAGTGGTGAGAGATTGACAGCCATGCTGGTGTAGCGGCACGGTGCGGGGGATCATCACCTAGGCGCGTAATAAGGGCAGACACACCTAGGTGCGTAGCAGGCGAGTAACAAAGGCCCTCCCAAGATCTTCGTCTCGTGTTGCACCGCACCCGACGGAATACAGAAGATCCCGTATGGTGGCGCCCACCCCCGCCCCCATGCGACGACGCTGGCACGAGGGAATGTCGTGTATCGTCGCCTGGCGCCACATCATTCCATTGGAAGTCGAAGAAACGTTGCCCTGCGTTTTGGGGTTTGCCATATTTCGCATGTCCGTTTATTCATTTTTTATGCGCATTCATCGCACCTCTCGCCAACTCGGAGTAATGGCAAACGCAACACCCAAACCAAACACAAACGAAAATGTAGCAGCGCTGACCTTTACGTTTAAGTCGTTCTGGTGTACTTTAACACACCGATATATTTTCTATGCATTCCTTCGTGGCAAAGTCGTTGCATTGGGGTGGAGGGGGGGGGGGGGTATGGGATGGGAACGTCGCCATACGCGATCTTTTACACTTCTCCGGATGTCATATTTTGTTGTCCGTGACCACGGTCCTTCCCAGTTGCTTATCCCATCACGTGGTGCTCCTCGAGACTGCCTAGTCCTCTGGTGTCAGTCCTCTGTACTTTCTCCTACATCAGGCTCATTTTGCATCCCCTTTGCTATCCCCGTCTCAATGCCGCCAACTGCAGAGCACCCAAATGTGACGCGAAGCGTGCGGCTTTATCTAACTTTAACTAGCACACCTGACCCGTGACATGACATGGCATGACGTGATATGTTACACCTCGGCTCCATAAAGAATTCAGGAGCGTCTGGTCTTCGTGGCGCGCCATGAATGAAAAGCATAACACTGTATGCCTTTTGCATGGCGGGAGAGTTCTTGAAAAGAAAACGAGTTTACTGCATATACGACCTCAGCGTTTTAAAAATGGGAGTCTTACTGAAATTATCGATTTACCCGAACATCTATTTTCCTGGGAAAAGGATCCAAAACACCAGATTTTATGCTTCGTTTAATATGCATTCATCACAAGCAACAAAACTAAATGTTTGTCACCATAGCACCTCGCATCAAGAGAGTTTTAGAATATATTTGCATAAACTATGCTAATACATTTAAATTTGCAGCCAAACGAAGTGCTCGGGAAATTGCTCCAGTGCCAATGGAGGAAACTTTGGTACCCAGGTGACAGGTGCATGCTGATGGTATTTGAGGAGAACATCCATGAAATATTATCACTCTGCTTCAAAAGCGACTCTGCTGCTGCCACAAGACGACAAGACGGGAATCATATTAAAGATAATAGCTGATGTTATGTCTCTGTCAGGTATGCGCCATAAAAGGCAATGAATTCAAATATATCTTAGCCATAAACTTCCTTAATTTGTTTATCAGAAAATAAGCGAAAAATCAGCATATCTGATGGGATATGTTTTTCGTGGCGTCACGAATATCTTTCTTCAAGCCGGTGGATGCTGGGTTATTTCTTTGCCCTGCACTTCTGGGATGAGACGCCGGACATCCCCTCAATAAACCTGCAGCTGATCGATGTGGCTGACTCAAATGGCAGTCAATCGCCCTCGATGACGCAATCCCAGACTCGTCAAATTTTTGAACCTCAAGATGACATACCAGGTCACGAGGAACACCAGCCGTCTGACGTCACTCTCCGCCAGAAGTCGTCCGTTAAACGGAACTGTTATGGCGCGTTTGCCAAAGTGGCAAGCAAGGGCATCTCTACGCTTTCTGCCCTGAAAATCGCACGACTGAGGGAATTCCAGACTGAACGCCGGAGCCTAGTGGGTGACTCCGCGCCTATCACAAATACAAGCAACCTTCCTGAGCCGTTCCTGAGCTAGCGCCCGGCATCGGCAACGGATCGAGACGGCGACAGATTGCATCTGTTCTGGAAATGGAGTTAGGATTTGCGAAAGCAGCGTCCCGGAGTTTCCCTTTCATTCGGGTCGACGCTTCCGGGCTTGCAAAGAAATATTGTTGTCGCCCGAGACGAGAGACCGAGAGCGAGAGAGAGACCGAGAGAGCTGCACTTGAACCAGCTGCGCTTCCATGACCCTGCGGCTATGAACGACGGCGTCAAGAAATGCAGGCGGTGATTTGGCACGGCCGTTTCGTTCTCCCGCCATTTCCCGGCACCGGCGCGCGATCAAACAGCTCCGCGCTCCCGCTAATCAACGCGGACATACTCAGGCCTTATGCCTCGGTGCAACAGTACAGCCACAGCTCCCTGGATGTCTCTCGGGGACCGATTTTCATAATGTCGCCACGCAGGGGAGGAACATATAAATATACACATGAAAATTTTTCGTCTGGTTTTCAATGACGACTACTCCCGTCCTCCAAAGTCATGCAATGTGTACATATGTATATATATATATATATATATATATATATATATATATATAAATCGCCTGTGTTTAGTCGATGCACCTGAAGCATGAGCCGTTGGTGTTCTTTCTAATTTCTTACGAATAACTGCTTTACTCGACCGGCATGCATATTTTTTCGTCGGGGCGACTGTCGTCACCAAGCAAGTAGGAACCTCAACATAGGCTGGGGACAGGATGCCCATATTTGCACATTTCTTGCAACATCGTCTCTGCTCTTGTCGTGGATGGTACTGGGGCCCTGTCCCCAATGAGATTATGATGAAGTTGAATAATAAGATAAGATGAAGTTAGACTTAAGGCTTATGGTGCCAATACATTCCTCGGTATGAAAAAATAAACCAAGAAAATAAAGACGACAGAACCTATAAGACGGGCATAATTAAACCCTGATTAAAGCTCAGGGCAATAACGCCATTTTAGGTTCACAACGCAATATTTTCCTCTCGTTGACAGAAAATTTTGAACATGTTAATGCCTAGCTGGCTGCGAAACCCCAGCGCCACCACTAGCAGCATGCATCACTCAAACGGTTTCCAAAGCTGAATCCAATTTTCAACACAGCCTGTGGCTCCGCGTTAGGCCCCTTTTATTCTGAATCTTCCCGGACCGTCAGAGGGAAACGTAAATGGTGCAAATCAGGTCAGCAAATATACGAATTTCCGGAGGTCAACGACTGCATATAGATTTTCAGCTGCGTAGCGACTTTCAACCATGGCTGGAGATTTCCGAAATAAAATCGGGGGTCCACATAGGAGTTCAGGACTACGTGGAAAAAGCGTAAAATTAGAGGGGTCCGGACCCCCAACCCACGGGATCGCTAGCCATAGCTCAAACCATTCTGTCACAAAATGACACTGCGATGCTTCTCAGTCTAGGTCACCGCAGTGAAATGGTTTATACGTGGTTTTCCAGGACAACAGCTATCCAATAACGTCGACAGCACAAGCTTTATAGAAGTCTAGTCGACCCTACACATTCGATCTGTGGAAGGTTCGTTGCAAAACGGCGCAACACGGCCTCGGAATACAGGACTGCATATCACTGAAGCGCCTATGTTAACAATCTCGCCTAACAACCATGTTATCCTACCGTATTCATGACGCCATGGGTTTTTATATGCTGGCTTATAATTTCGTTCAGCTTTATTTGTAGCATGTTGGTTACGAGATGATCTAATGTTTCCCGTGAAGAATGTGAAATATAACTGCACAACCCATCAGCGTCAATCCCCAGAAGTGTCGTTCTGTATTTGTTTGGTGGTGCCCGAACCCCGCCAAGATAAATTTGAGCACCGCCAATGTGATTTTGGTCCCATCAATGCTGATCGTTTCATATGCTCAAAGGTGGGCATCTCAAAGAGGACTGATTGTCACTAAAAACCCTGAAGGTTATTGGCAGGAAACACTTCCATGGCATACATTTACACATGTTTTACTAAGTAGGAAGAACGAAAGTTATATAAACAAACAGAACAAAGTTCTTGTGGAATTCGTTCACATTCAGTTTGCAGTTCTTGTGAACGTCGTTCACAAGAACTGCAAGTTTTTGTGCACGAAGTGCTTCTTTTGATAGCTGAGTGGTTCCGTGCCAGTTTTCTTGCACTGAACACAGTAAAACTTTTTCTCAGCATTATTCGACTTTTCATATTTCAAAATTGGCACCGTGGTAATGATTGCTGTGTTAACGAAAAACAAGAAATCAGGTACCTCGGTATCATTATTGATAAATCTCTGAAGTTTACGGCACATTTGCCTTCATATCCAGCATTCTCTCGAGAAATGCTGATATGGTGAGTAAAATTACGCAGCACATCAACAAACGAACGACTTTCCACTCTATAACTCACTCATTCTTCCCTGCATTAACTATTGCTTCGTGGTGCGGGGAACAAACCATCCTAGTATGCTTGAAAAGCTTTTCATCCTTCAAAAGAGAGCTGTCAGTATGACAGTCAGTCCTTCCCCTCAAAACTCTGAGCAAATCTTTAAACGTTACCAAAGTTTGAAGCTTGCAGGCCTTGCAAAGTCGCAGCTGCCAATATCAATGCGCAAATTTTTGGCTCACCAGTTACCCTCGCCTTGCAGTTCGTTGTAGAACATAAAACATAGCAAAGAAGTTAATACTACACTAACACAACATTTCAAGCAACCTTTTTTCCGACCGAAACTATAGGTGTTTTTCTTCGGCTTGTTAGGGCCCGAAATTATGAAATGGCATTTTTCACCTAAATTTGCCACTCTTTACTATGTTTCGGTTTCGAAAATTTTCACGAAAAAATTTATCCTCACGCACTTTGTTGACTCCTATGCTTCACCCTGATCCTTGCACTCGATGTCGTCTTTGTGTGCTCTCTTTCGTTTCCACACATCTCAGACGAGATGTTGCACTGCAGCCGGCGACGTGGCCAGCTGTCGCGCCGGCCCAGCAGGCGTCCCCAGCGGCATGAGGGACGGGGACCGGGTCCACCTTGCCGTTCTGCGGCGGGCTGTGGACTGTGTACTTTTCTAATTTATTTCCGTTTTTATTCTAATTTAATATCTCTGCTCGTTTCTTGTTTAATAATGAGTTTATGTACTGCCATGTGTGCGCATATATGCGTGCATACTTTGAGAATATTCTAGGCCATTGTGCATGGTCAAAGATGATGCATGACCCATGTGCCTTTGTGTGTCTGTATAGTATGAGTATTAGTATGTACATATATGGCGTATAGTATAGTATGAGTATAGTATGAGTAAGTGTGCGGTCATTTGCTTGTTCCAAGTGCTTCGAGAGTGATTTCTTCGTATGTCTGAAGATGCGTAGGTTCGTGTGCGTGTATGTGTGTGTGTGTGTGTGTGCGTGTGCGTGTGCGTGTGCGTGTGCGTGTGCGTGTGCGTGTGCGTGTGCGTGTGCGTGTGCGTGTGCGTGTGCGTGTGCGTGTGTGTGTGTGTGTGTGTGTGTGTGTGTGTGTGTGCGTGCGTGCGTGCGTGCGTGCGTGCGTGCGTGCGTGCGTGCGTGCGTGTGTGCGTGCGTGCGTGGGTGTCTGTGTGCCTGCGTATAGATGAGTCTGAGTGTCTCTGTGTTTGTGCGTCCGTCTGTGGATGTGTGAGAGTCTGTGAGTTTGTTTTTTCGCGTATGAGAAACCTGAATGGGTGCTGCGTATTTTTTTTTAATTTAGATCATGGCTATCAACTGTCCGAAGCTGCGGTGGCTCACCGGACAGCGAGCCTTACTTGGTCCTGGTGGGCAACTCCACTGGTCGGCCTGTGATGAATAAGAGCCTTCGAATGTTCCTGTCCGCCTCAAGAAATAAGTAATTAGTATTTTGTTTACAACAAAACTCAGTTTCACTTTATGGGAGTGG